>CM038795.1:204097539-204151593 GCA_021764765.1 Vicia sativa | reverse complement strand
CGAGCTCGAGTATGGATATGGAATGACTCGACCTTTAGGAGTGTGATGGAGTGCTTGGAATGGATTGATAAAGGTCGGAGACAAGGGTTTGCACTTGCCCTAGTTCTTGAAATTTTTAGAATTTTTAGGTTTGTGAGAGGAAGCTTCGTGTTCTGCTTGTGAGTGTTTGTTATGTACTTATAGAAGAGTGATTTAGGTCCAAAAAAATGGATCCAATCTTTGGCATTAAGTGTGAAAATATGTGATTGGCAATTTGTTTTAAAAGCTTTTATGCTCAATCATTCACTAATGCCTTCCATGCGTTTTTTCTAGCTCATGTAGGGATTGTTTAGACCTCAAGTAATTCATATTTAGAGCCTTACATGCCTTATACATTAATCTTGCTTTTTATTTAATTTAATTTGAATTTAAATGAATAAAATAAAAATAAACAGAATAAAAATTAAGATAATGGATGGGTTTAGAGGTCCTTGATGAAGTGATAAACATATCCCAAATCTTAAAATATAGGCCCATTAGTAAAAAATTCAAGATTTCTCAAATTTCACTTCATGCATTTTCTCAAAATTGCCAAATTTGCACCAATCATATCTTGCTCAATTCTCAATATATGAGGGTGATCTTTGACATTTTAGAAAGCTTAAGATGTACTCTAAAACAAAGATTTTGTTTTCTTCCATTTGAAGCTTCCAAGTTCATGCAAGCTTTGAGAAAATATGACTTTTGTTGACTTTGAAAGAACCATAGCCCATATCTCTCAAATGAGGCATTTTGACTCGAGCTAAGAGAGACAAAGTTGTGGAGAATTGAATTTCCTTCAAGATGAGCTTTGGTCGAGGAATTTCGATGAAGTATGTGAAATTGTGCTTGGTCAAAGTTCAGTTGACTTCTCCTAAGAGAGAGGTCAAACCCTAATTTAGCAACTTTGGGTTTTCGAGCATTTCATGAATCATGATCAAACCTGATCAAATGATGAATATTACCTCATAATATTTTATGTTGACAAAAATATTGAAGTTTGATCGTATGTGACCACAATTAACTTTTTACTCAATTCAACTCGATTTTAAACTATTTGAGCAATCGACTGAGAAAACTTGTGATTCAAGGCTTGATTCTTGACATGTGGGTTTCGAAGTCATATGGGAAGCATTAAGTCCACTTGAGGCCTTACAAGTCTTATTAATCTTGAGAAAAGAAAACTCTAGTTATAGGTAAATTGTTTAGAGCAGGAGTTTTCTCCTGATCAACTCTTAAGTATCCTCGAGTAGTTGGGAACTATAGCACGGTGGGAGAACTAACTTGTTTGTTTTGTGTTTTATTGCAAATGTTACGGATAGCAAGATTCACCACCGACTTTTCTTTTATCTAATAAAGGTGAAAAGAACAGAAAACCTTTGTTAGATTCGACACGGAGGTAATTATGAAAAGGAACAGACAGCACTCTTTCCATCCGTAGTTATCTACGGCTTTAATCGCTTTAGCTCACTTTTGAAAACTTGCTTTCTTTGTTTGGATTTGTTTGAAAGAATATTTGCTTAACTTTGTAATGATCCTTGTATCGTATCCTCAAGAATGATAATGAAGAGTTTGAAAATATTTGTTTGAAAAATATAACCTTTGTAATGATTCTCGTATGAATGTATACAGTAAAGTTTGTTTGAAAAGTATTTTGAAAACAAGTGTGAGGTGTGAAAGTATTTTAATTGATTGAGCAAGCAATTTGTAGTCTTATCACCTACCCGTATGACGCTCTTATTTTCCTTCTCCTTTGGATATCTCTATCCATACCATTGGTGGTAGGAACCTATCCGTTGGATGTGAAGGACACGCTGTAGGTCATCATATGATCATGAAGGCAACATTGTAAGGATACTTGTAGTAATCAAGGGACGATCATCACTTATTCGTAGCAACAAACGAGGGACGAGATCATATATTCGTAGGCAACATCGAGGGCATAGAGGGACCATGATCTTTATGATGATTTTGAACTAAGAGTCTTTGCTAATGGTATCCCACGTTCGAGGACATGGCCATTTCCGAAGGCAACAAGAGAGGGTACCCTAGAGGGTGTGTGCAAGTGTTCAATTTAGATATTTTATCTGGAGATTAGGGTGATCTAAGATTGATTAATTAGTCTTGCCATACAATCCCTATAAGCCATACATCTAAGTAGTATATACAATTTATAGGGGCAAAAGTAAAAGAGGATAGAAAAGAAAGCCCCACGCTATTACATGGCTTTCATTACATTATAAGAGTGCGGAAAGTAAATGGGAAAATAAATCCTAGTTTAAGCTATTACATCCTGTGAGCAGATACATAATATTGAAAAATGCGAGAAAATAAACCCTAACTATTACAACTTGAAGGCTATTTATAATTTAAAAATATCATGAGAATGATTAAATCGAAATAAGAGAAAATAATGTTAGAAAAAGATTTTTGTTAGTAGAAAATATTTAAAATTAGTAAAAAGAGTTTTTAAGTTAATGGAAACTCTAATTACTAGAAAAAAATATTTTGCATTTTGTGAGTTAATTTTAATTAAGAAAAGAAATTAAAGTTTAATTTATGATTAATTAAACAATTAATTTAAATAAAAAGAAATTTTTGTGTCAAAATTAAATTAGGGTTTTAAAACCTAAATCTAGAAAAGAAAATATTTTTATGATTATTTCAGGTGTTTAAAAAATATTTGAAAGAAATTAAATTAAAAAGAAAAAAAAAGAAAAAAATAGAAAACAAGGTTAGTAAAATGTCAAAAATATATGCAGCCTCGGTTTCAACTCAGGACCTGGGGTCAAACCACGCCCTTGCCATTTGTGCCACTTGCTTGATCCGTTAATGGAATGAAAATAAAATAATATATAATAAAATTAAATTTAAAATATATTAACCGAACGCTGTAAGGGGTCATCCCTAATTTGAATTTTCAAGCTTTTACCGATCGCCAATTGTGGTAAAGGCTTTACCTACGGTCGCGTCAGAGCTACATGACCGAAATCACAACTCTCAAAATATGAGATATAAATTAGTTAGGAGGACATGAATCAATCGGGTTTGATCTCTTGAACACGGGGTACCTCACCGATTCTCCAATTTTGTCTAAATAAGAAAATCCTAATTCAAAGCTTCAAACCCTAGCAATGGTGGATTCATGTACCGCATCGAAACTTCAATCAACTATACATAACATCAAAATAACATCAGAACAAAATATGTTAACAGTTCATGTAAGAAATGCAAGTACGGTCAAAAGTTGAAAAAACAGTGAAACCGAATCGCGATTTACGCTCAAAGGTGTTTTGATTGCGTGAAAGTCCTGGAATCGATCATACCACGGTTAATGGACACCTGGAATGGCTTGAATCGATCAAATTCTTGGTATGAAAGTAACTTGAATGCCACTTCGTTTTCTTGAAGTTTGCTAGGTTTTTTGGTCGCAAAATTCGCTGTCCTTGTGATTTGAATGGCTTAGGTTTATATAGAAGAAAGATTAGGTCAAGTGATTTCAATCAAATATTTGATAATTAGATGATTGGAATTTGATTGAAAATTTTATCAAATCTTTCTATTTTGGTATCAATCTTCTTCCAATCATGTTTAAATGAATATATTGAGATCCAAGGATGATATTTGATTGAATAATCATATCTCATTCTCTTGACGTTTAATCATATTTTCTTTAATTTATTTAGTATTTAAATGAATAAAAATTCAAATAAATATAAATAAAAATGATGAAAATATAAAATGGTTTTAGAGGTCTTTAAGGTCATGAACATGTTTAAACCCTAAAAGATAGGTCACATTATCCAAAAACTCAAAATTCATCACTTTGGTGGTATTTCTTCAAATTTCTCAAACTTGCTCAAGTCGTAACTTGATCAATTTTTGTCATTTGTAAGTTTTCGACTCTTTTAGAGAGCTCAAGATGTCCTCTAAATTCTAATTTTGGTTTCATCTTCATTGAAGCTTCCATGCTCATGTACACCTTTTGGAAAAAGATGACTTTTTGTTGACTTTAGAAGGACCTATAATGTATCGACCTACAACATTCAAATGAGGTATTTTTGGATAAAGCTTGTGAGACACAAAGTTGCAGATAATTGAATTCCATTTAAAATGAGCTTTGGTGGAAACATTTCTGATGAAGTATGTGAAAGTTATGCATGGTCAAAGTTCTGTTGACTTTCCCTTAAGAAACCCTAATTTAGAAACTTTTGACTTTTGATCATTCTTTGGATTTTCTTGATGAATCATGATCAATCCTTGATCAAATGATGAATGTGAATTCAAAATCTTGATGTTGACAAAAAATGACTACATGTTGACCACAATTGACTTTTTGTCCAATACAACTGATTTTCAACCATTGGAGCAATTGACTGAGCAAACTTAGGCCATGAGGCTTGAAACTTGACATGGTGATACCTTGAGACATATGAGGAGGCGTGATGCTAACTTGAGACAATAGAAACCATATTTGACTTGAGATAATCAAAACCCTAGTTGTGGCTTGATTGCTTAGGAAAAGGTTTGTCTGGTCAACCCTGAGTAGTTCTTTAGTATGGAGATGTATCTTAATATTAAAAATAGGAGGGAAAATTTGGGGTATAACAGAACCCTGAGCATGAGGATGTATCTTGAATCAATTGACCTTAAAATGGGGAATTTTGGGTACATGATATTCGTGTTCAATCTTCTTAAACTTGAGAGGTTAGATTACATCGCCACCGTGACCTAAAAGGAAGAGGATTGAACACTTGCTATCTATAAATTTGCACTCGCTGGCATAGAGTAACTTTGTTGGTTGAGAATATGCTTGAATGGGCTTAAAGATGCCATTCTGAGAGATAACAACGTGTAGTCGAGATGGGCTATATATGCCATCCAAGGTGATTGTTGATAGAGAGTCGAATAAACCTTCGCCTTGGTTTTATCTCGAGAGAAATGCTTGTCTAATAGTTCTTTGTAGGAAGTTTTGGTCATGTATAGTCGCCCATCCTATTTCTGAATTGATCTACAATCGCTTTGGTAAACCGTCTGCTTCTGTGAATTCACCGCTAGTCACATGGATAGTTTTCCCGCCTGTTTGCATTAATCCATGGCCTGCTATTTGTGAATTCATACCATTTGATTGTGTAGATTAGTCATTTCGTCTCTGCTTTCGGAATCGATCTACAACTTTTTGTTGCTAAACTGGCCTTGTTTCGGAATTCATATCGGCTTATTGTGAAATGTTATGGATAATTTCCACTGTTCGGAATTTAACTTGAAAAGATAAGGTTAGCTATGCACATCATGATGCATGTAATGTGTAATTGTGCTCGAAATAAATGAGAATGTTGTATGCATCTTGTATGCATATGTTATGACATTTTATAGATGATATGTGTTATCATCGTGGAAAATGGTAAACAACCGCTAGTGTTACCAAAACCTAAAACTAAGGTTACTCGTAAGATCTACTAGTTAATCTTAAGACATACGCTAAGAGACCGAATAATTGTTTCTGTCGAAATCCTTACTATGAGAAACTGCTTATATAAATAAGGGAACAAGTATAAATTAAGTTTCCACAAAACGATTCAACCAACCGAAAGGTAACTCGGACCAGTAAGACGCTTAAACAAAGTAAATGATAATACAAAGGATTATTCAAAAGTAAATAGAATACAAGCAAAGATTCAAAAGGACAAGTGAAAATATAAAATTTGCATTGAAATAAAAATGGTGATTCACGACATCAAACACTTTTGCACTCTTCGCTCTTACGCTTGGAAATATGGAGTTCGAGAAGTGATTTTAGTATAAATGAACACCCATAATCCTACACTAGACCCTTTTATTTATAATAGCTATAATAAACTGCCTATGCATACTATCTAGACACGTATTTAGCCTAAGACAACTGCTCCTCTAGATTTCGCCACCTATTCATGCGATCGATCGTAACAAAACCGCTTGAATCGCCGGTGACTTCAAATTTCGAATTTTCCCGCTTCTGGATTTGCTTCGACACTATCCACTAGCATATCTAAATAATCCAAATTTCTCCAAGTCTTGTACTCCCTCTGGTCGAAAAGACTAATTTCGACTATCTTACTTGCCATTTGTACCAAGTACTGTCCTCTACATATTGACCCTTAATATGTAGAGAGCTTTCTATGGTACCTAATGGTAACATCTTTTGGAAAGCTTGACTTCTTTTCCATTTCGACTTCTCCCTTGTTTGATCGCTTGTTATTTTTCTTCTAGAACCCTATTCAGTAGAACAAGATGCTGCGGTCGACCAACTGTCCTTCTGCTAAAAGGTTCAAGCTTAAACTTTTGCTAATTATCATTCTTGATTTGGCACATCTAACTTAACCAAATTTTTGCAGATTATTCCCGATAAGACGCTTCCGATGATGATACCATTTCCATGCGCTTAAGAAAACTTATTCTTCAGTAAGCGTACTTCTATGCTTTTCCTTCTATTTTTTGTATGGCTTGAACTATTGCTAACGTTTCTTCTATCTGCAGTAGTAAAATGTTCGATTTAACTTGATCGTTCCTCCAACAATTTAAAAGGTCCAAGAAGGACAAGCACCATTCTACTACGAGAACTGAGGTATTTCTTGTCGACTTAACTTCCTTTTCTTACTTGAAACACCAACTCATAAATTCTTTTTTGTACTTAGCGATTTCCTGATGCTCAGTCCCCTAAGCATTCCCATAAATCCAAAAGCCACAAGAGGAAAAAGGATTCTTCTCCTACTCAGGATAACATGGAAAAAAAGAAAAAGAAAAGCAAGGTACCTGTAGCCAAAGACATTGAGTTAGATCTTAGGATTTTCTCGACTCTATCTAGGTAGCGATCCGTGTTAGATCTTAGGTTGTAATCCATGTATGTTAACATTAGGGATAGAACTAGATAGTTTCCCTTAATTGTTTTCTTCTTTTGCATCCTTGCATGTAATAAAACTAAAACTTGTTTTCTTTTCTTTTGAAAATCAAAACACTTAATAATGGTTTAAACTCCTTTTTCAGAGGTAAAAGCAACCAACCAATATTAATTTTTTTCACTTACGGGTGCATTTTCTTTTTTGTGTTTAAACCTTTTCATAAGGAAAACACAAACCCACCAAAACAAGTGAGTTGAACTACGCCTCCCGACTTTCCCATTGCACGGGAATACGTAGGCATCTTGTCATGGGCTCGATCGAAAAATTTGTAAATACTTCCTTCTTTTCCCCTTATTTTCTTTATTTTCCTTTATTTCAAAGAAAAGTTGCTTCCATTTTAAAAAATTGATTTTTCAAGTATTTTCATGCACCTCCTCAAAATGCTCAACTTGCACAACTTGTATCTTGCTCAATTTTTAACTATTTCGTTCTTGGACTTTTAGAAAGCTCAAGATGTCCTATAAGCAACCCTTTGGTTTCATCTCCATTTAAGTTTTCATGTTCATGAACACTTCTTTGCAAAAAGATGACTTTTGTTGACCAGAATGTTTCGATCCATAACTTTCAAAATGAAGCATTTCTAGCCAAAGCTTGTGAGACATGAAGTTGCAGAGAATTGAATTCCTTTCAAAATGAGCTTTGGTGGAATTTTTTTTGATAAAGTATGTGAAAGTTATGCCTGGTCAAAGTTTTGTTGACTTTTGTCTAAAAAACCCTAACTTGAATATTACTAAATGATGAATATATCAAAATATTGATGTTGACTAAAATTATGAAGTTTGACCCAGATGTTGACTTTTTGTCCATACTTGATTTTCAACCATCTAAGCAACTAGATGAGCAAATTTGACTTGTAAGGCTTGAAACTTGACATGTTGATCCCTTGAAACATGTAATGAATATGATGACCGGAGAATTGGAAAGCCATTTTGGTTTGGAGAGAAAACCCTAGTTTGATTGATTAGAGAGGGTTTGTCTGGTCAACCCTCATGGAAATCTTTGAGTATGGAGTCATGGAATTGTCTTGAGAAGTGAGGAAAATTGGGGTATGACATTACTCATTTATCTTATCAAAAGCTCATGGACCGAAAGAAAAATAGGTTGTGTTACAATGTGGAGGCCCATATCATCCTCTCTATTAATGCCTGCAGGCAACTTGGTCATGATTGTGGATGAGGAGATGTGAAATGATGAAGCGATTTGGTGGCAAGAAGTGGACGAACTGGAGGGAGGAGGCATTGAAATGATTGTTATGAGTCTCTTTGAATTAGAAGAGTCCCGACGTGACAAGGTTCAAACAATCAAACTCAAAGCAACAATCAATGGTGTACTAGTGGTGTTAGTTGACAGTGGGGCTACACATAATTTCAATGCAAAGTCCATGGTTCAGAAGTTAGTGTGGCAAGTAGAGAGCACACCAAATTTTATAATCAAGTTATGATGGGTTCCAAACCATTAAAAGAGGAAAATGTAAGCAAGTTTTATTCAAAAATAGAGAAGTAACTTATGAAATCAAGGCTTATTTGTTTGATTTAGATGGGGTGATGTAGTTGTGGGTATTGTTGTAACCCAAAATTTAGCCTCTTCATTCAACCCTATTTGGCTTATATTTCATTATCATGTGCATGCATACATGTCATTGGTTATATGATGACTAGATCAACGATTTCTTTCAAGCCTTATCGTTACTAAGATATGTTTATTCACGAATGATACTCGTGAGAATTCTCCGTGTTGTTTATCGCTGAATAATCAAAGTATTGACCATGATAAGTTAACGTATGCCCAATGTGCCTCGAGTCGGAGGAAACCGTTGCCCAATGCTTAGAAAAACTTGAACCAAATCAACATTTCGTGATTTGAGTTCAAAATTCATAACTTCGTCGTAAGAGTGGTCTGAATGGTTCTTGAGCGTTAAGACCTCGATATTTTCTCCAAGTCATATGTTTTCGAATCCAATTTTTGAAGAAATTATCTAAATTACTAATTTTCTAAAGTTTGATATAGTGGACTTGTTGGTTCACGTTCATTGGAATTCAATAATTGTAACTCTCAACCCGGTCTGATATTTATTAGTGGCTCTTTCGACATTACTACCTTCGACTTTCTTGACAATTCTCAAGTTCGGACTAAGAGTTAATTTACGCAGTAAGATCAAGAGCAAGATCTCTCGAGAATTATTCGATAAAAATAAGGTCAACGCTTATTTCTCGACGTTAAAAATTCATAACTTCGGTCGGAAGAGTGGTTCGAATGGTTCTTCATGCGTTAGGGCGTCTCTCGCAAAATTCGTAAATCAACATTTCACGATTTGAGTTCAAACCTTTTTCTTTTTGTACATAATAACGTATATTCATGCATTTCTTCTTAGTTTTAGATTCAAACACACCTTTAGATTAGACAAGAGGGATCCCGTGGAGTACCACAAACGGGGTGCTAACACTTTTCCTCGCATAATCGACTTTACCCGATCTCTGTCGTCAAGACCGTGATTTCACCCTTTCTAGGTTTACTCGATCTTAACCTTTACCTCCATAGGATAAAAAACGTTCGATGGTGACTTCATTGTTCGGTGATTATCCTAGTTGTTTTAGTTACACTTCATTGGTGTTTTTTATCGCTTACAACTTTCCCATTTGTATATATATGTATGATTGGTATAAAAGGCAACCAAGCAACTACAACATTGCAAAGCATCATAGAAAGACTAGCAAAGGGTATGTCAAGAAATGATGGTCCCTAGATGCAATGTTGAGCAACACTTATGGTAAACAAAATCATTTTTAGATAACCGATAGCAGTGATTGAATTCATTTGATGATGTGTTCCAAGAACCTAAGAGCATTCCTCCATGTCGCTGCAGGGACCAAACCACTAGAAAAATGAAATAGAGAAACAAATTAAGAAGATGTTAGAGATGGGAATTGTTCAGCTCTATTGCAGCATTTTTTCGAGTTCTGTTATACTGGTGAAGAAGAAGAACAGGACATGACAGATGTATGTTGACTATCATGCTCTTAACAAGGCCACCATTCTTGACAAGTTTCCAACACCGATGATAGATGAGTTACTCGATGATAATTGTTAGTGACCGTGATCCTCTATTCATCAATAGTTTTTGGACTGGACTTTTTAGGCTGCATGGTACTACTTTTAAGATGAGTTCAACTTATCACTTAGAAAAAGATGGCCAAATGGAAGTTGTCAATCGATGTTTGTAAACTTATTTAAGATATTTTATTAGCATCAACCAAAAATCCTCGAATGTCTGGTTATGTGGGCGTAATTTTGGTTTAACACAACATTTTGTGTGTCTATATGGAGCACACCAGTTAGTCTATGGAAGAAAACCTCCAGCCATTACAAGACTCTTGCAAGGTGAAACAAGGGTAGATGTAGTTCAAAAAGAGTTGGAAGAATGAGATGAAATACTCATTCAGCTTATTGCTCATCTCCAAAGAGCTCAAGACCGTATGAAATATTTTGTAGATGAAAGGTGTAATACTCCAATATTACCCAAGGTTTTATATGCAACAATCAGAGTAAATTAAAATTTCATAAATTTAATAATTGAGGCATCACACCTTCAAAACAACTCACTTTAAACATTGCTTTAAAGTATAAATCTTGATACATAGCATCACCGAAGACATAAATTGATTCAAAAACATCAAAACATCTTCTTTAATAAACTTCCTTAATAAATCATATTTTCATAAAGTATGATTCTATATACAAAAGGAAGAACAACAAAAGAATCAACAACAAGACAACATAAATGTTTCGAAAGTGCTGATCGAGCGACATCGACTCAACTAATGTAGCTATAAACCTCTTTCATAACCCGCAGTTACCAATATAAAGGTAACAAATAAACAAGTAAAGGGTGAGATACTCCAAAACATATAATTAAAGGCATGATAATGTATATATACATATATTTGGAATCATAAGGGACATAAATGAGTGCATTCCAACACATATCCAAAACTCACTTACTCTTATTGTCATTTTAAAGTGTATAATCTATACTTAATCGCCTTAGCCTCATCGACACAAATCATCACAACAACACGTAAACCTCCGCCACCACGAAATCGTCAAGCTAATACATCACTAATTAACACGACAATCTTAAACGACAACATCAACCAACAACATTAAACAATGCTAACAACATGAGCAACATAAACAAATCATCACAAATCGCTAAAGCCCATCGTCGCTTTTGGCATAAAAGCCCATCGCCGCTTTTGGCATAAAAGCCCATCGTCGCTTTTGGCATAAAATCCATCGCATAAATATCATCACATCATAATTGCATTAAGCATTTCATCTAAATTAAATCATCACAAAACTCACCATTTATATTCATCGCCTAGTTATCATGAAATTATCAAGTTATATTCATTTCATGTTCATCATAAAGATCATCACCGAACAAAGCATCATACATCATCGCAATTCAATCATCATCAATCAATTAAAACCCAACGCTAAACAACTCAAACATAAACATAACCGACTCCATAAGACACGACTATGTTATGCGTGGTACCGCGCTTGTCCATAATTAGGAACACTTACGAAAAGCCTCGCATCAGCATAAAAGCCTCGCTTGGCATAAAAGCCCATCGCCGCCAATGCAATGTATGTGACCACAATAAAACAACACAACACAAAAACATCATCGTCAGCTCATCAAAATGGTATAAAGCCCACATCGCCATAATTTATCCAAAACAAGATAAATATATCACGCCTCATATTTGCATTATGCAAAACATCACCACTAATTCATTATCATCAAAATCATGCATTCACAAATCGAAGCATTTATTAACAACATCAATATAATCATCACATCATCATGTACAAAGACATATACCATCGCACGTATATCAACAAGTATTCACTAACTAATACATCGCCGCAAAACATTATGTTTAATCACCCCACCCTCATTATCGATTCGTTCACTAAATTCTAAATACAAAAAAAGTCAAACACCTATCATCGCCGCAAGCCATCCCTAATAACCGCATTACTCCTAATCGCCAACATCGCAATCGATTATTCATACGTGTCTTAAATCTACTAAAGCTAATCCGATTCAATTTAATCAGAATGGCCTATTTCGGTCATCTCGTAAAAACTTGTAATTTCTAAAACTAACCTCACCACTACGTCTACACGTCGAACTTAGCAAGACGTCAATTTTCGTTGAATTGAGTAACTCATCCGCGTCAATTTATCGAATCGAAATCGAACATAATCGTTCCAAAAGCGTGCAAAATCAATATTTTGAGGTTAGATGCATCAACACGGGCCCCGTGTTAATCAACATGGCCCGTGTTGAAAACCACCGGAAAACACAAAAACACAAGTCATTGAATCAACACGGCCTGAATCAAGACTACCGTGTCGATGGTCCCGACATCAACTCTTCCTTGTTCATGGATCAACACGGCACTGTGTGAATCAACACGTCGTGTTGATTGATCCGTGTGAAAACTCCATTTTAACATTCCCAACCTCACTTTACCATTCCATTGATTCTAATCATCATCAACTCATAATCCTACTCCTATTCCAACTCTTCTAATCTATTTCCACAATCAATCAACCCAAAACCTATAAATCAACTTATCCACTTTCCCCAAATCCAAAACATAAACATCAAAACCTAACAATATGAGACGAATCAAACCCTTACCTCTAGTTTGATGATCCATGATGATTCTACAAAGCTCAATCCACAAGTCACATGATCTTCCTCTCCTTCTTCTCTCGCTCTTCTTCTCCCAAAATCCTTTCTTTTCTCTGTTTCCATTCTTGGCTTTGTTGTGAAATGAGAAGATGAGGAAAATTGGTTTTATAACTATGTTTTCACTAGCTCCCAAGTTCTATGTTTGGTTTTGGTATTTGAATGGAAGGAAAATGAGGAGAAATGGTTTATAATGTGTTTATTAGCAACAAGAGTGAAAACCCAATTCTCATCAATTAATCCTCACACTCCTATCTATTCTTATAAATTAACACACTAATATCCAATAATTTGGGAATTAAACATCATTCAAATAATATTTTACCAACCGACGGAATAAAACCTGGATCGAATCTAAACGTCACTAAATATATTATCATATATATCGATTAATATATTTATTCTCGTCAAAAATAAATATCGACCAGAATTCGAAAATATTAATATAATATAATATAATATTAATTAAAAGTATGCATAAAAGGAGGACATGACATTTTTAATGTTGGAGAATGGTGTTTTGAAACTCACCATGCAACAACTGTAGTTTCTAGGATTAATGCTAAATTGGCGCTAGGTATTACGGTCTTTTATCAGGAAAGAGTTCGAGTTGTTGCATATAAGCTTAAATTACTGGATGGATCACGGTACATCCAATTTATGCTCAAGGAGTTTTAGCCACATGTTTCAATGGGATAGGAGAATAAATAGTTAAACAAGTTTTAATTCAATGGACTAATGTGAATGTGGACAAAGCTACCTAGGAATATATGGAAACCCTAACAACAAATTTCTTAAATTTAACTCGAGGACGGAAGTTTTTCTAAGAGGTATTGTCGTGGATCAAGTGAATGAAGATGTGCTAGATATGGAAATAACCAATCATATTGGGCCAAGAAAGGTTAAGATCTCTGCAGTTTATTCTACAAGAAAAATAAGATCTCATGAATGACAAGGGAAGAGAATGAGATATTACCCTAAAGAATCATAGAGTAATCATTGGATGGAGGGTTACACTCCATAGGAGTCTTCTCCGTAATTGATCATTGAATCTTCCGTAAAATTCTCTTGCAATCATACAATAAACAATCATCATTTTCATAAATTTTTATTATTTGCCTTAATTATATTTTATTCTGTCCTAATCTATCGGACGATCATATATATGAACGAGTCATATTCTTACATTGGTTTGCCTAAACATTAATATGATTGAATCAATGGTTAAAAGTCTCTAGAAATTATTGTAAACTCTATGTATAAAGAACCACAAACGTCATCAAGATACACACAAATTTTCTTAAAATTTCTGTCTCTTATCTATAATAGTTTGACTTGATCAAAGTGTTTACAGATATCACCTCCTCATCAAATCAACACAAAAAATATGAAAGATGACTAAACTCGAAACCACCAATATCCGATATATATTCATCTTCTTGTAAAGCTCACTTATGTATTACAATTGAAGGAAAATATCGTTAAATGATTAGCTCTTTCATTTTGAAAAGTTAATGTCATTTACGTTTTTCCTTTAACCACCTTTAGATGCTGGAAATATAAAAAAGGGAGTGACCATGTTAGGTACTATTGAAAATGCCAGCTATTTCCAACAAATAACATGACCCGCGAGGATAATAAAGAAACTAATCCATAACACAAACGGCCACGATCTTCTCATAAATAAACAAACGGTCAAGATCTCTCTATATCAAATTTGCGGTTCATTTGACTCGAATTTCATTTGCCACTAACTTTCCTTTTTTAAAACCAAGAACGCGGGTACCTCAACCACACAACAAGACATGTTCGTTAAAAATAGAAAACACAACACATAACTAATCATCACTCACACACGTTGCTTCATTCATTTCGGAGATTCTAAGGTACTCAGAAAAAGCACAATCATATTCTCCACTTTCTTCTTCTTCCTTTCACATTTTCCATCATCATAGCTTTTCATTTCACATAAAAAAATCGTATGTTTTTTTTGTTAGACTTAGATTAGATCATATTGTAAAATGTTTTTTAATAATATTAATAATATAAGTTTCATGTTTTTTTAATGTAGCAGATATTAAGAAATGGCAGATGCTGAAGATATTCAACCTCTTGTTTGTGATAATGGAACTGGAATGGTTAAGGTAAGAATCCATCCAACCTTGTTGATCTTATTTGATGGCGACATCGTAGTTTTTTCGATCATGGCGCGACCGCGATTCTGGCTGCATCAACTAGTTGGTTTTGATGAGTTTTATATAATTACAGGCTGGATTTGCGGAGATGATGCGCCGAGGGCGGTGTTTCCTAGCATTGTTGGTCGTCCGCGCCATACTGGCGTGATGGTTGGTATGGGACAAAAGGATGCATATGTTGGTGATGAAGCACAATCCAAAAGGGGTATTTTGACTCTCAAGTATCCGATTGAGCATGGAATAGTTAGTAACTGGGATGATATGGAAAAGATCTGGCATCATACTTTCTATAATGAGCTGCGTGTGGCTCCGGAAGAACATCCTGTTCTTCTCACGGAAGCACCGCTTAATCCAAGGCTAATCGCGAGAAAATGACTCAGATTATGTTTGAGACCTTCAATACTCGGCTATGTATGTTGCTATTCAGGCCGTGCCGCTTTTACGCGAGTGGCCGAACAACCGTAATGATTCATCTGTTTTACTTTTCATAATTGTATAGGTATACACAATAGTTGGGATCTAGGTTATTGAGATCAGACTAATTAATTTCATTTATAAAATTCGCTTGAGGACAAGGCAGACTACTGCATAATTTAAAATTCATCACAGTTAAACTTGGGCTAAGTAGGGCCAAATAAAATATTTTTCACAGTGAAGTTGTGATAAAATAGGATCTTTATTGGTTATGTCATACTTAACTACGAATAATTTATATAGGACCTTCAAAAACTTGAAACCACTCGGTTATAAGTATTGTGAGGACTTGACATGAAATGAGTTGACAACATAGTTTTTACCTTGTTACAGGTATTGTTCTGGATTCCGGAGATGGTGTCAGCCACACGGTTCCTATCTACGAAGGCTACGCTCTCCGCACGCAATCTTGCGTTTGGATCTCGGGTCGTGATCTCACAGACGCCCTGATGAAAATCTTAACCGAGCGTGGATACTCTTTCACCACTACAGCCGAACGGGAAATCGTGAGAGACGTGAAGGAAAAGCTAGCCTACATAGCTCTTGATTATCAACAAGAGCTAGAAACCTCCAAGACAAGCTCAGCTGTTGAGAAGAGCTATGAGTTACCTGATGGACAGGTGATCACAATAGGCGCGGAAAGGTTCCGTTGCCCCGAAGTACTCTTCCAGCCGTCGATGATCGGTATGAAGCTCCCGGTATACATGAAACAACATACAATTCAATCATGAAGTGTGATGTTGATATCAGGAAGGATCTCTACGGAAACATTGTATTGAGTGGTGGTTCGACTATGTTCCCTGGGATTGCTGATCGGATGAACAAGGAGATTTCGGCGTTGGCACCAAGTAGCATGAAAATTAAGGTGGTTGCACCGCCGGAGAGGAAGTACAGTGTCTGGATTGGAGGCTCCATTTTGGCATCTCTCAGCACATTCCAACAGGTATAGTACATACATAACTTCAAACTACATATGAGAATATTTCGTTACAGAAATAACTTATACATAAGCATCCATTGATTTGTTGTTTTTCCTGGTTTCAGATGTGGATTG
Source organism: Vicia sativa (assembly GCA_021764765.1). Classification (NCBI taxonomy): domain Eukaryota; kingdom Viridiplantae; phylum Streptophyta; class Magnoliopsida; order Fabales; family Fabaceae; genus Vicia; species Vicia sativa. Next base: position 204,135,147 of record CM038795.1, on the reverse strand, counting down.
CAAAGGCGGAGTATGATGAATCAGGCCCTTCAATTGTTCACAGGAAATGCTTCTAAGAATGCATATATTTTTTACTAATAATTACTATAAATCGTTGAGGATTTTTGTTTTTTTTAATTACCATTTTTATAATGTTTGTTATCCTCTATTGATATATTGGATAACAGCATGAGAGCAAGGTAAGATATGTAATTTTAATTATTTTTTTGCTATTTTGGTATAGAAGTGCTATGTATCTGATTTGATTTGGATTTTGATGAGTATAATAGTTGTATGTATTGGATTTATTATTTATTATTATCTGCATTGGAAGTGTCATTGTTTGATCACAGCATGATCTTCAATAATAGTAATATACATGAGAATTAATTCTCTTCATGATTGAGTAGAGTGTTTATTTGTTACTTTTCTCATGGAATTGCTTCAAGTTTCAATGCCTAAAATTAACCAAGTGGAATTAGCAAAACAAGAGTTAAAATTTGGTTTTAAATTGAGTTCAGGTGTTGCGATTGCAATCATTATCGGAATGAATTTGAAGTATACACTTGAAAAATATTCAATGTTAAAAATTTTCATAGTAAATTGAGTAAACATATTGTTTGATATGATTTCTACATGTTAAAATTTTTTATAGTAAATTGAGTTTAAGGATTTTAAAATTGAATTTAATAAAATACTTGAAGAAACATATTGTTTGATATGATTCCTAAATGTTAGAAATTTTCATAGTAAATTGAGTTTTAATAAAATACTTGAAAAAAAATATTGTTTGATATGATTTCTAAATGTTAAATTTTTTTATAGTAAATTGGATTTTAGGATTTTAAAATTGAGTTTTAATAAAATACTTGAAATAACATTGTTTGATACGATTCGTATATGGTCTCAGACTAATCACAAGGCAATTAGAATCTAATACGGTTGCAGCATTCAGCAATATTACATCCGCAATTATGGTTGTGAACTGCAATTTAAAAGCATAACATAAAACCATGATTAAAATTGTGAACACTCATCATCAAGCAAACAAGGTATAGTCAAAGAGAAAATCAAGATTTCCCTTCATTTATCACTAGCAAAAGTATTCCCAATAAACAAGTAAAGTCATAGAGTAAAGCAATGAAAAATCTCAGAGAAAAGAAAATGCTAAAAAGAAACAACAATCAGATGCTGCAAAATGTCTAAAAAGTATTGAATTTTCTAAGCTTCCTTCTAGAAATGAACCCTGAAACTGATTCATTGCACTTGGAAACTTCTAAACTTGATGTTCCGACCGTGTCGATAAACCCTTGACAGACAACTCAGGAACATTAACATTCTTCTTTGCAACTCGTGGTCGATGAAGATAACAACCACTGTGATATCGCTGGAAAAACGACGAACCCCTTTTCAACTTTCTGCATATCTTTATATCTCATTTCCTTTTCCTCGCCGCCTCAGTCAAGGCAGCCTGAAGAAGTCTTCTTGCACTCCTGGTATTCAAAAACAAACGGTCTCAATCAAGCGCCAAACGTAGGATCGTACAATCCTTAAATTGAGCTGAGAACTTTGATACCAAAAAGAAAAGAGGAATAAAAGAAACATCAAACTTACATTTCTAGGGCTTTTATGGACAATCTCGCAGCTTCCTGATTTGTCATGTGTTCCCAAAGGCCATCAGATGCAAATATAATGAATTTATCTATAGGTTGTAAAACTCTTGAACAAACAGATGGCTCTGCTGAAAGAACCGGCTCATGGATAGGATCAGGCAAGTAGAACCGTGGAATGAGGGGTCAAGGAGAACTCCGCCGCTTCAAATACGCATCACCTATAGATCTTGATACCTTAACAAGAAAAATATGTGTTATAACGTAACAGCGAACTAACGCATCATGTGTTTATTTATAATTAAATTAATATCTATGACATCTAGATTCAAACTTGGAATCGAAAACCTACTTTTGATTCGTGAATTAAATCTAAGATTTGTTACCAAAAAGAGATATAAAACCTGGATGATGCCTTTAACGCCAAGTTCCATGCTTCATAATAACAATCTGCGAATCTTCAGGATGCAAATTCTGAGTTCTCTTCTGATTTCCTCTCTGGAAGCATTATGCTCTTTGGTCAACTGTTCAGCAACAATCTTCTTAGAATTTCCACGTGTTGAACCAATCACAGCACGAGAATCTCCAAGATTAGCGATATATAATGTCCCTTTCCAGATAACACCGACAAGACAACATGAACCCATTGCTGCAATCAGTGGCTTTATTTCAAAACTCCTGCGAACAAGAGTTAGAAATCCATCCTCCGTAGCAGAAACAGCGTTCCTTATAATATCTTCGGTGAAAGAACCGTTTTCCTGAGCAATCCCTACAATGATATTCGACACAACAAAAAACATGAAGCTAAATTGAGAATCAGCAATATAACTTGTAAGAAAGATAAACAAACCAAACTAATCACCAACCAACACCCTGAAAAGTTGTGTGTCGTCCGATCTGCGCTGAAACCACACCGACACTTGTGAACTTGTGATTAAATTTTATTTATTAATTTATTAATTTTTTCAAATTATTACGTGGTTCTGTTTCTGTGTATGTGATTCATAGCAAATAACAACAAACAATCTAATCTCATGAATGGAAATAAGTCCAAAATATCAAGCATCACACATTGATTAAAACTCCATAAAACTAACACCATCGTGTAACAAAACAAATCCATATCATTGTTAATCAATAAATAATAAAACCCTAAGTTTTCAATAAAAATTTAGTGACAAGACATAGTAGTCCTGAAAACCAATGTTTTAAAATCAAATAAAAGAAGATCCAACCAAATAAATCATGAATTGATTGATTTATTTAAGGTTCAATTTAAATAACACTCTCAGTTGCATAAACGCTTTCGATAGTGATTGCGGTCATCACAGTGTAAATCAACTACAGCAGTTGAACCAGAACTCGAAAACATGGCTTGGTTCGATATCAGAAAGATTAAAGATTCGACACCAACAAAAGAAAACAAACCTTCAAATTAGCCTTTATTAGAAATCAACATAGAAAGCAATAAGAACAAGAAAACTCACTGATGAGATGATGAAAGAGATGATCATTGACAAAGCGAGAAGCATCAGGCCCACCATGTCCATCATAAACACCAACAAACACACCACCAGAACCAGTCTCAACCTGGCTATGATCTTCAATAACCTGATTAGCCTGAACAACAGCAAAGGAGAATTCACCACACGAGTGTTTCTCAAGATCCTTACACCAAACAAGGGCATCACCAGTTGTGGAAGCCCCGTCAGAATCATCAGAATCACCTTTGTTCATACGTGCATACCGTCTGACTGGTCTCAAGCACGCAGAAACTAGCCTTGCTAACCAAGAAAACATCCCACATTTCCCTCTTTGTAACCCCTTTGGAAAATTGAAACAAACCCAGATGGTGAAAAGTGAAAAAGATGAGATTTTTTGTGACGGCGGTGTGGAAAGATTGGAACTTGGTGAAAAGAAACTTGTGGGTTGTTGAAATATATAAGAAAAAAAAATCAGAATCGGATGAAATTTTTGAATTTATGAATAGAGATAGAAATTGAAACCAAAATGGAAAGATCTGATATTTGGAATTGAAAACAAAAGTGGGTGGTTTTCACACACAAAAAATGAAAATTCTAAGTTTCCTTATGAACAAAAAAATTAACAAAATAAGAAAACTTTCTAAGTATAACTTGCGAAGAGTGTTTTAAAAAAAAGTGATTAAATATATAAATTGGTGAGTACTCAAAAAAATTGTGTTTGTTTGAGAAGGAAAAAAAAGAGAGTAAAGATTGGTGTTGAAGGGAAAGGAGAAAGTGGGAAGGAAAAGGAAAATTGAATTAAGGTTTTGAGTTGACTATGAGATGATGATGATGAAGAAGAAGTTGAAAAAGAAAGATGAAAGAATAACGTACTAACCTTTCTTCCTTCTATATTTGGAAATTGCTAATTTGATGGAAACTCTAATCAATCAAATTTCATTGTAAGAAACCAAAAAAGGAAGAAAATAATTTTAAAATATATAATTTTTTTTAAAATTTTTTTCAAGATGATATGAATTTTGAAATTCATTTGCATACCTCCAAATTAAAAGACTTCTATTAAAAATTTCAAATCAATTATTATTATTTATATTAACATCTAAACGAGTATTCAAGACTATTTATCTTTTTTTATATAAATATATTGAAATATAACATATTTTTATTAAATATTAATTTAAATTTAAATTATTTATTTAATAAATTTAATAATATATTCGGTTTATTTTTAGTGCACATAAGAAATTAACAAAAATATTTTTTTATAATTTTAATTTTAAATTAAATTATTTATCAAATTGAAATAATATCTATAATTATCTTTTTATATTGTGTTTAGAAATTATAAATTGAAAAATTTAAATAAAAAGAGGAAAAATCAACTATGCGGTTATACACTGTTTTTTATTATCATTTTATTTTTATAAAATAAATAAACTATTTATTTTTTAAAGGATAAAATGAGAATAAAAAAAGAGCCAACTCAAAATACTCTTTCTTTTTTATTTCTTCTTTATATATAGTAATAAATAAATTTATCATTCAAGATAGAATAACTAAATATTTATATTTATAGTATTTATTTATTTTATTGACAAATTTATATATTTATTAATTTAGAAACTAGTAAAGTTGACCAAAAGGTTTTGACTTACTTAGTAGAGTGCTAATTTCAAATCTTGTGGCAAAGGCAAAAGAAATTTACGTTTAAGGTTAAGATTTGTCATGCCTCAATCTCATCTTTAAATGGATGAATATGTGAATACATTTGACATGGCTCACACTCATCTTAAGTGGATGAATACGTGAATGAGTGACTATAATTTTAATATAAATTTTTATTTATAGAATATTTATAGAATAATTAAAACAATTGATAACTTAAGATACATTATGTTTTTCTAATTAGTGTTAGTGCATCTTAAAATGCATCACATAATTCTATTATATAAGACATAATTTATTATATAGATAATTTATTTTTAGGTTCATTAAATAATTATATATAGATATATTGATTATTCAATGATTAAAAATAATTATTTTATATATGTAAACAAACGCAGATTCAATTATTTAACATATTATTTATTTCTTGTAAAAAATCTCATTTATTTGTTTTATGTGTTTGATCAAATAGATTATGTTAATTATATGTGATTTTATTTTATATTATTTTTATATCTGAGTATTAATATAATTTTATTAATTATTACTCATATTATATTATGTCATAAAAAATCTAAAACTTGTTGTATTTGTTAATTAACCAATTTTTTTCTACTAAAATTTTTATTTTATTTTAAGGAATATTATATTTATTTTATTCTCTTATTTGTCTATTTATATTTTTTATAATATTAATTTGTCGCAATAAAATACTTATTTTAATTTGTTTTGATTCATTGTATGGACTTCGCCAACTCTTTGGTCTTGATTTTTATATTTTCTATAAGAAAAATATTTTATTTTTGTTTGTTACCTAAATAGACTAAAGAAAAGGCCAAAGGGTACAAACTAAATTATGGTCAACAAATTTTTCAGGCCAATCATTGTTATTTCACATAAATTATTTGAGGTTATAAGAACAAAGTTCAACATATGCCACAAGATATCCCATTTTCCAAATTCAATCAATAGTCTAAAATAGACACCTGTGATTGAGTAGGTGCGATTTTAAATTGTGCAACATGTTTGGATATATTAAAGGAAGAAATATGCATTGCTGGATTAGAATGCATGTAGTTTTCTAAAGAAAAAAAGTTAAGTCACTCACACACATGAGACATGTGAATTTGCCTTTTTTTGAGTCCACACAATAACTCATATAGTTGCATTAAAGGTTTGTGGTTGCTGCCTAGGAAGCAAGGACCATTTGACCCCAAATTTTATTTTTCTTTCTTCTTTATTATTGCCACATGGTTGTGAGATTGTATAGGAAATTGAAGAAGACATTCATTTCTTCCCACAAGTCAAATTTATTCTAACCTAATCCCATAATATTTATTATAAATACAATAAAGGCTATATTATTTTAAATAAAAATAATTTAATAATTTATTATTTTATAAATATATATATATATATATATATATATATATATATATATATATATATATATATTACAATAATATTGAATTATTTAATATAAGAAAACTAATCTATCACTGTATATAAAGACGATACAACAAAATGGGCTGACCTATTTTATTTCTATTTTACCCTTTGCATGCTGTTTTATTCTTTGAAGTTATTAGTAGTTTTATCAATTAATAAATTAAACTACTCTAATTTTATTTATTTAATAAAATAAAATAAATATATTTATATTTTGACATTGTGTACATTACAAAGAGATAAACGGACACGAGGTGTCCTTAAACTAGTAAATATAAAATATTGTGAAGTGAAATATAAAATAACTAAATATTAACTTTTCAAGATATAATCACTTAAGTTTTTCAAAAAAATATATATATTTTAAGTAATTTAATAATCAAATTTTCACCTTTTAAATCTCGAGTTAAATATATTTATTTTTACTTATTTGAATTTCTATCGGTACCAAAACAACTAGAAAATGTTTTACTTTATAATTATTTCTATTATTCTTGTAATATTTAATTCTTTCATTTAATTCTATCAATTTTTATTTGCAATAAATAAAAAATATTGATAAATTAACAATAAATGTTATATAAAATTAAAAACAACAATCAAATATAAAAATAAATATACTTTATAGTAAATGTAAAAAAAGTGTAAGCATATTTTTTTACAAAATAAATATACTTTATATTTGACATACTCGCCTGCCTTATTTAAAGAATAAAAAAATTATTTACTCAAATTTAAATTATTAAGTATATCTGTATTTTAAAATGACATATATATATATATATATATATATATATATATATATATATATATATATATATATATATATATATATATATATATATATATATATATATATATATATATATATATATATATATATATATATATATATATATATATATATATATATATTTGAGTTAGTATTTTCTTTCTTAAATTATATATCTACTTTTGAATTAAGAAAATAATAATTATTGAATAAAAATTAAAAATTATAAAGTTTCATTAATGATATTTACATAATTGAAAGGAATAATAAATATTTAAATTTATAATAAAATATTAATTATTTATTACGATTGTAAAAATTTATATTATGGTATAAATTTATTTCTAAAATGATTTATAATAAAAAATGGAAATAATATATTTTAGTGGATAAATATCCTTTAAACACACTTGTGAGGAAGTAACTGTTTAAAACGCGTATGATAATGATACTCTGATAGTCTGATGTATTAATGAGTTTCCGCGTTGAAGAAATAGAGTTGTTTACGGTAGTTTTCATAACATTTGGTTTCTTTCCATAAAAATATACAGTATATACTTATTTGGTTTCCGTTTCTTTTCTCCAACTTCTTGGAATTGTCGTAATTAATTAACAGACATTTTTGGACTAATTAAATAATTGTGGCAGGTCTCTGATAAAATCAAAAATAATATTTTTTTCCGTATACCCTATAATTAGTCTCATATTACTTTATTTCGCAAGATGACAGTGTATAAGATGATGAAAGACTTCTTGTAACACCCATATTTTCAATTATTATTAAATTGGAATTTTAATTATTTAATTAATTAAAATTTAATTTTGGGAATTATTAAAATATTGAAAATAAATAAATAAAAAGAGATTGGGCTTATGTGGTGATTAGTAGAGAAGAGGGTGTGAGGAGTAAAACCTCTAATTATTCTTATTATTAATATTATTATTATATTATAATAAGAAAGAATTGGAAACCAAATTGGAGAAACAAAGGAATAGACGAAAAGTGAGAAGAGCAAAGGAAGAGGAAAACCTAAAGCTTGAGAATTCAAGAAATTAGGGTAGGGTGATTGCTCTATTTATAATGTATTATGAGTTTTGAGAATGGTAGAATAGAGTGAGATTAGGAATCCCAACTTAGGATTTTTAGGTTTATGAGTTTTGACCTAAATGCATGATTTTGACATTCTTGATGCAATTGTGTTATAGAGTTGTTGTATGATGTGTGGTGTGTTGTTATGGCATTGGAATCTTGTATTGGATTTGTTTTAGTGTTAATTGTGTATGGGATCGAATGGAACTATTGGATGGATTGGGAATGAAGAATGTCAAAATAGTGATTTTCTACTTACAAGGTCGAACCTGGGCCATCTCGGAAACCACACTGTATTTTACGAAAATGGGATTTTGGGTGCGGAACCGGTTCCCTATAGTAAACCCGGTTTATAACGCCTGTTTATTTAATATTATATTATATTAATATTTTGAGTTACCGTTTGACGATTATTTTGGCGACGAGAATATTTATATTAATCGATATATCTATTAATATATTTGGTGACGTTCGTCGGTCCGGTTTTTATTCCGTCGTTCGGTAAAATATTATTCGGACCGATATTTAATTCCCGAATTATTTTAATTAATTGAGTTAATATTATTATTAGATATTATTAGTGTGTTAATTAATAAGAATAGATAGGGTGTGAGGATTAATTGTAGGATTGGTTTACACCCAGTTTACTAGTAAGAGAATAACATTATAAACACTTTTCCTCATTTTCTTCATTCCAACACAAAGCCAAACATAGTAACCTAGAGAAAGAGAGGGTTTTGGAAGAAGAAGAAGAAGAAGAAGAGCAAGAGCAAGGTTTGGATTTTGTTGGATCATCAGAATCATCCAATCACTTGAGGTAAGGGGTTTGATTTTCCTCTCCATATAGTTAGGGTTTGATAGATATATTTTGGATTTAGGAAAAATTGGTAGGTTGATTCATGAGTTTTGTTGGTTGATTATTGAATAGCTTAAAAAGGTTGAGTTAGGAGTATGGATTATTGGGTGTTTAATTGCTAGCTTGTAGGAACTAAAAGTATAAAAATGGAATCAAGTAAACTGTGAAAAAACCAGGAAAAAAATAACACTGCTTGTAAAACAACAGGGAAGAAGAAGAAAATTCGTGGAGGTTGGAACTAGGGGGCGCCCACCTCACCATGAGGGAGGGTCGCCCCTCCCTAGACGCACGCCCATTTCAAAACAAGCATGGGACGCGTCCTTCATCTTCGAGGGTTGCTTTGGAAAATTATCATTTTGCTGTGTATTCAGAGTTTTCTGTTTTTCTACAATATCTGTTTTTCTGCATAATTTTCCAAATAGCTTATGTTTCCTTCAATTTCATTAATTCCACATACTACTAGTTAGTATTAATAAAATATAATTAGGACATAAGTTAGCGATTAAATTTGGAACCCGATTATGTTCCTATTTTGGTATTTTGCGACGAGCAAGTTTGTTCCAATTCAACAAAATTAAAAGTTCGACAGAAGGTGGTGAGGAGTTTTTCGATAGAACGTTTTAGATGACCAAATAGAAATTACGTTAACTTGAAATTGCGTTTTAGTCGATTTAAGACACGTATGGACAATCCGATTGCGATGTGATTATGATGAATTTCGGTTATTTTATCCGATTATTGGTATTTTGACTATTTTTCCGTATTTGAAATTAATTGATAATGATGTGGTGTGATTAAACATGATGTTTGGCGACGGTGTATTTATTAATGAATACTTGATGATATGCGATGATGATACGTTTATCTTGATGTGGATAAATATGGCGACGTGGACTTTATGTCAATTTGATGAGCGATGATGATGTTTTGTTGTGTTGTTTTTATTGTCGAGTCACATTACATTGCATTGGCGACGAGGGCCATGTTGCGACGATGGGCTTTATGCCAAATGTTCCTAATTATGGACAAAGCGACGAGTATTGGAAGAGGTCAAACTATGTCGTGTATTTTAGAGGACCAATGGACGTTGATCAATCGAGAATGAAAGAGTGATTCTTCGAGTTAATGAAGTTGATGTTGCGAGGTGTCTTGATGGGTGTTGAAGCATCCGCTTTGAGTAATTGAGAAGTTGAGGTTTAACAAGTTGTTTCGATTGGAATCTATGCCTTAAGGTGACGCAACATGGTTTAGATATCGGCGTTGGATTGACTAGCGATAAGCAAGGTTGTTGGATTTGACTAGTGAGTTATAGTTGCAAGTCGTCTGCTTAAGCCCTAGAATGAGTGGTGTTTCTCGATTGATTATGTTTGAATAACTTGTTTTTGTTCAAGGGTGGTGCTAGAAATCTAGAAGGATGATGTGACCTTATGGTTGACTAGGATGAGAGCGTTAATGCAAGTGTGATTCTTGAGTTTGTGCTTATGCGTGTATGAAGGCATCTTTTCATGTTGGTGTAGCGCGTGGTTTTACCCTATTTTGATTGTTTGTTTTGGTTTGTATAACCATTTTGTTGTTTTCGTTTAGCGATGGTGACGGTGTTGTGTTGTAGGACTTTATGTTCCTATCTTTGGTGACTCGCTTACGAGGTGTCGGTTCAGTGTGTGACTAATTCTATGGTTGAGACATTAGGATAACATCGGTCTTGTTTGTTTGGTTCTCGAGTGAACCGTGTCTGCAATTCGTTTAGTTGTTGGGTGTTAGTTGGTTGTCGAGTGCATTGTATGGGCTTTGCATCCGCATGGTTGTTCTTGTCTAGACGCTGTGGTCGGGAGATGCCCTTGTGTTTGGTGTATTTTATATATTGTTTAATTGACGGATCGAGTGGACGGATGCGTGGGCGTCACATAATTGTTCGTTTGGGTTGAAATTTCGAGGACGAAAAGTTTATATGGGGAGAGTTGTAACGCCCTATTTTAAATAATAATAATATATTATATTAATATTTTCGAATTACCGATCGATATTTATTTTTGCTGATTTATATTCATATTAATTAATATATCTATTAATTTATCCGGCGACGTTGTGTTTAGGTCCCGTTTTATTACATTCGTTCGGTAAAATATTATTGGATCCAATGTTTAATTCCCAATTATTTTAATTTATTGAATTAATATTGGTAGATATTTTGTGTGTTAATTTATAAGAATAAATTAGGAGTGTGAGGATTTATTTGGAAAAGTTGGGTTTACACCTTAGTTTACTAGTAAGGTTATCATAAAACCACTTTCCTCATTTTCTTTCCATCCAAACACTTCTCCTTGTTTTCCTTCCATTGCTAACCACAAAACCAAACATAGAACTTGGAAGCTAGTAAGAAAACAAGTTATAAAACCATTTTCCTTTCCTTTTCTTCCCATTTGGAAAACAAGCCAAACTTGGCCTTAGAGAGAAGAAGAGGGTTTTGGAAAAGAAGAAGAAGAAGGAGAGAAGAAGAACAAGAGAGCATGAGAGGAAGCTTGAGGTTGGGCTGGTAGCATCACCATGGATCATCTCAAGCTAGAGGTAGGGTTTGATCTTCCTTTCCATATAGTTAGGGTTTGATAGATATGTTGTGGATTTAGGAGAAATTGGTATGTTGATTCATGGGGTTTATAGTTGCCTTTGTTTTTTTTGTTGTTGTTGTTGAACTTCTCAATTGATGGTAGAAATATGTTTTGATGTTGATGTTGTAATGGAGGTATATATGTTGTGTTGATGATAAGAGATGGTGAGTTAGTAATAAGAGATGTTGGGTGGTTGTAGTTTGAATTGGGAGAAAAATTGATAGATTGATTTTATGAGTTTTGTTGGTTGATTGTTGGTTTAGAAGAGTTGGATTAGGAGTAGGGTTTGTGGATGTATTAGGTGCTAGCTTGTAGAATTAAGAGTATTGAAATGGGAAACAAAACCATGGTGGAAGAATGGAAAAAACTCAAAAATAGAAATTTTGGTGAGTGCAGGCCGCGCGACACTGGCAGTGTCGTACGACACGGCCACCCGTGTTGTGTCCTGTCTTGGTGATTTTGCAACATCGTCAGTGGTGGCAACACGGTGCCGTGTTGCAGCTCGTACCTCCAAAATTCAATTCTTCTTACTTTCCTTTAGAACCGATTGCGATGTTGGCGATTAGGAGTAATGTCGGTTATTAGAGATGACTTTTGCGGCGATGATAGGTGTTTGACTATCTTTCCGTATGTAGAATTTAGTGAGCAAATCGAAAATGAGATTGGATGATTAAGCATAATCTTTGCGACGACGTATTAGTTAGTAAATACTTGTTGATTATGCGATGCGAAGTATATGTCTTTGTACATGATAATGTGAGGATTATATTAATGTTGTTGATAAATGCTTCCGATTTGTGAATGCATAATTTTGATGATGGTGAATTATATGTGACGTTTTGCATAATGCAATTATAATGCGATGATATATGTTTTGTACATGATGATGCGATGATATATTTATCTTGTTTTGGATAAATTATGGCGATGTGGGCTTTATGCCAATTTGGAGGAGCGATGATGTTGTTTTTGTGTTGTGTTGTTTTATTGTCGAGTCACATGCATTGCATAAGCGAAGAGGGCTTTTATGCCAAGCGATGATGGCTTTTATGCCGAGCGAAGATCGGCTTTATGCCAAGTGTCCCTAATTACGGACAAAGCGATGGGTACCACATGCATAACATAGTGTCTCATGGAGTCCATTATGTTTATGTTTGAGTTGTTTGTCGAGTTTTGTTGATTGAGGGATGATATTAAATTGCGATGAATTAACTCGATGAAATGCTTAAATGCAAATATGATGTGATGATGTTTGTGATGATGTTTATGGTGATGTTTGTGATGATGGGCTTTATGCCAAAAGCGAAGATGGGCTTTATGCCAAAAGCGAAGATGGGCTTTATGCCAAAAGCGACGATGGGCTTTAGCCAATTTGTGATGATTGTTTATGTTGCTCATGTTGTTAGCATTGTTTAATGTTGTTGGTTGATGTTGTTTTTTTTATGATTGTCGTGTTAACTAGCGATGTACTAGCTTGTGACGATCTCGTGGTGACGGAGGTGTATGTGTTGTTGTGATGAATTGTGCCGATGAGGCTTAGGTGATTAAGTGTAGATTAAACACTTTAGAATAGCGATAATAGTAGGTGAGATTTAGATATGTGGTGGAATGCACCTGTCATTCTATATCGTTTATAATTCCAAACTAATATATATTTATCATGCCTTTAATTATATGTTTTGGAGTATCTCACCCTTTACTTGTTTCGCCGTTACCTATATATTGGTAACGTGCAGGTTATGAAGACGGAGTATATAGTTGCTTTTAGTCGAGTCGGTGTCGCTCTGATACGTAGCACTCGGGGGAAAATATTTATGTTGTCTTGTTGATTGTTCTTTTGTTGTTCTTCCTTTTGTAAATAGAATCATACTTTATGAAAACATAATTTGATAAGGAAGTTTATTAAAGAGGATGTGTGGATGTTTTTGAATCAATTTATGATTTCCGGCGAGGCTATGTATCTGAAATTTACATTGTAAAGTAAACCGTTTTAAGTGAGTTGTTTTGTTGATGTGACGCCTCAGTGGTTAATTTATGAAATTTTAAATTACTCTATTTTTTGCAAATTAAACCTTGGGTAGATTTGGGGTGTTACATTAGTGGTATCAGAGCAGGTCGGTCTGTCGACCAAGTTATTAGTGTGTTTAATCCTGTTGTATGCGACATGTGTGTGAAACACTGTTGGTACTTGTTTGTTTCAAATTGTTTATCTGCAAAGATGAGTTTGAAACAAGTGGGGGAGAAGTTTACTTCTTGGTGGCGCTTGTGGCTTAGGTTGGAGCCTCAGGCAGTGTTACGCTTTGGTAACTTGTAGTGTAAGTTTGAAGACGCTGTTGTAGCTTGGTAGAGATGGTTTATGTCACCATCATGATTGTCGACTGTCTATTGACAAATTGAGGGACTGATCATCCTTAATCTCTTGTTGATAGTAGTCGGGAATTGTGTTGGTTGGGATAGACTTGTCTTGCCAACTTAATAGTGTAGGAAGCTGATGTGTTTGCACAAGGTAGTGCATGGTTACTTGAGTTATGGGCGAATTTGGATTTTTGGTGAGAAACAAGATTTTGGCAAGCGAGCTTCGTGTTGTGATTCAAGGCATAATGTAAAGGTATGAGTGAGTTACCGTAGTGCGAAGTGAAATTTTGATGGATTTAGTTTCTGGAATTAGTGGTGATTCGAAGTATCCTTAAGTGACGTTTGCTTCTAGATTAGAGTTAAAGAGTCAACTTAAGGATTGGTTGAGCAGAGTTTTTATTCAAGCCGGACCGTGGAGTGCTACCGTTGTGTTGTTCGAGAAGAACAAAGGTTGCCCGAGTTGGTGTGTGTCGTTTGTATCAAGGAACGAAGTGAATGTTGAGGACAAGCGTCTACTTCCAAGGACTGATGTTGGATAGATCGGTCATTTGGAGTTTATGTGTCTAGTGAGATCGATTTGAAGTCTGGCTGCCTATGGGTTAGTGTGAGGGTTGAAGATGTCCAGGCAATGCTTTTCAAGATAGTGTGGGTCCCGCGAGTATAAGTGATGTCATTAGTGTGACTAATGCGTCGGCACGATTTTGGAATGTTCCAACAGTACTCTCATGAGTAGCTGTAGAGTTGTTTCGTGTTCATGGATATTATTTGGTTCATATAAAGTTAAGGAATCGTAGCAAGCATCCGAGCTTTGCGTTATCAGTAGTGAAGTTAGATCAGTGCATGGCGAGTATTCTAAAGATAGAATTTTGAACTGTTGGACGTGAGTGCCTTAAGTAAGCTACTTAGACGGTGATATTTTGGACAATTCAAAGATTTACTTCTTGTAGAAGACTTCAAGGGGTTACTTCGAAGTTTAGAAATTCCTTTGTTTTGGATGGTTAACTTTGTAAGTTGATGGAAGACCTTTTTATAAGTTGGCATTGATCGTGAGAACCTTGGCATGAGATGGTTGAGTCGTTATTTGGACTTTGCAATGGGAAGCGAATTTGTTTGAGCCAGTGGAAAGGTTAGTGAATGCTTTGATTTTAGTTTTGTTTAGTACTGAAGAACCTTGTGCGGCGTATGGTGATATTTCATTTTGGACTTAAGATGTATTTTGACATAGAGTTGGAAAAAGTGTATTACTACCTTGGGACGATTTGATTTTCATAAGGGAAAAAAAATTTCGGACGTGTGAGTTAGAGGTTGATGCGGTTGTGCTCATTGGAACCTTATAGGTGCAGATGTTAGCGACGAGGAGATTGGAATTGTTGAAGAAAATTCAAGTTTGAGTGCAATCTATAAAGAGACTTCGTTTGGTGTTGAGTTGAGTATGTTGATATCGCGGTTAACCCAAGATTATCTGATTTGGGAATTGTTATTTTGAAGAATGTGACATGTTTGTTTTTGAGACACTTGTTGAGATTAAGCTCCGAAGGTTATTAGGGATTTGTTCACTACTAACTGATGGATTTCGTCGGATACTAATATTCGTTGTGGATTATTAGATTACGACTAAGATAAGTCTTGACGGTAAAGAATTTTGTGAAGGTTTGGTAGCCACGTATTTTTAAGACAATTGATGTTTTTTAGAAGGTGTTCCATTGTGGATCAAGTCATCGCGACGGTGTTCTTGTTGGGTTTCCCTAGGAATTGGTGTTATGGTTCTAAGTCCAACCCGTTTTGAAATTCCAGGGGTAGGAGATGACATTGATGAGTAGAGTTCTTGAGAGAGTGTTGTGTGAGTTACCACTTGGACGATGGAAAGTTATGAAAGGTGTTTCAATGAGAAGCCTGTATTGATTGTTGTGACATATGGACATGGCGATTACTTAATGCAATTTTGGAATTGAATTGTTAAAGGGACGACTTCGTTGAAGTCAAGTGTATACGTCAAGTTTCACAAGTGAAATATTTGGACAGATGGAAGAGAGGTCAAACTATGTCGTGTATTTTAGAGGACCAATGGACGTTGATCAATCGAGAATGAAAGAGTGATTCTTGAGTTAATGAAGTTGATGTTGCGAGTGTCTTGATGGGTGTACGCTTTGGCGCATCCGCTTTGGTAATTGAGTTGAGGTTTAACCAAGTTGTTTCTGATTGGAATCTTATGCCTTAAGGTGGCAACATGGTTTAGATATCGAGCGGTGGATTGACTAGCGGTAAGCAAGGTTGTTGGTTGGACTAGTGAGTTATAGTTGCAAGTCGTACATTTAAGCCCTAGAATGAGTGGTGTTTCTGTTGATTATGTTTGAATAACTTGTTTTGTTCAAGGGTGGTGCGTTAGAAATCTACAAGGATGATGTGACCTTATGGTTGACTAGGATGAGGCGTTAAGCGCAAGTGTGATTCTTGAGTTTGTGCTTATGCGTGTATGAAGGCATCTTTTCATGTTGGTGTAGCACGCGTGGTTTTACCTATTTTGATTGTTTGGTTTTGGTTTGTATAACCATTTTGTTGTTTTCGTTTTAGCGATGGTGGCGGTGTTGTGTTGTAGGACTTTATGTTCTATCTTTGGTGACTCGTTTCGAGGTGTCGGTTCGTGTGACTAATTCTATGGTTGAGACATTAGGATAACATCGGTCTTGTTTGTTTGGTTCTCGAGTGAACCGTGTGTCTGCGAATTCGTTTAGTTGTTGGGTGTTAGTTGGTTGTCGAGTGCATTATGGGCTTTGCATCTCGGCATGGTTGTTCTTGTCAGACGTTGTGGTCGGGGAGATGCCCTTGTGTTTGGTGTATTTATATATTGTTTAATTGGCCGAGATTGAGTGGACGGATGCGTGGAAGGTCATAATTGTTCGTTTGGGTTGAAATTTCGAGGCCGAAAAGTTTATAAGTGGGGAGAGTTGTAACGCTATTTTAAATAATAATAATATATTATATTAATATTTTCAATTACGATCGATATTTATTTTATGCACGAGAATATTCATATTAATTAATATATCTATTAATTTATCTGGCGACGTTGTGTTTAGGTCCGGTTTTATTACCGGTTCGGTAAAATATTATTCGGATCAATGTTTAATTAATTATTTTAATTTATTGAATTAATATTGGTAGATATTTTGTGTGTTAATTTATAAGAATAAATTAGAGTGTGAGGATTTATTTGGAAAAGTTGGGTTTACACTTTAGTTTACTAATGTTATCATAAAAACCACTTTCCTCATTTTCTTTCCATCCAAACACTTCTCCTTGTTTTCCTTCCATTGCTAACCACAAAACCAAACATAGAACTTGGAAGCTAGTAAGAAAACAAGTTATAAAAACCATTTTCCTTTCCTTTTCTTCCCATTTGGAAAACAAGCCAAACTTGGCCTTAGAGAGAAGAAGAGAGGGTTTTGGAAAGAAGAAGAAGAAGAAGGAGAGAAGAAGAACAAGAGAGCATGAGAGGAAGCTTGAGGTTGGGCTTGGTAGCATCACCATGGATCATCTCAAGCTAGAGGTAAGGGTTTGATCTTCCTTTCCATATAGTTAGGGTTTGATAGATATGTTGTGGATTTAGAGAAATTGGTATGTTGATTCATGGGGTTTATAGTTGCCTTTGTTTTGGTGTTTTGTTGTTGTTGTTGAACTTCTCAATTGATGGTAGAAATATGTTTTGATGTTGATGTTGTAATGGAGGTATATATATGTTGTGTTGATGATAAGAGATGGTGAGTTAGTAATAAGAGATGGGTGGTTGTAGTTTGAATTGGGAGAAAAATTGATAGATTGATTTTATGAGTTTTGTTGGTTGATTGTTGGTTTAGAAGAGTTGGATTAGGGTAGGGTTTGTGGATGTATTAGGTGCTAGCTTGTAGAATTAAGAGTATTGAAATGGGAAACAAAACCATGGTGGAAGAATGGAAAAACTCAAAAATAGAAATTTGGTGAGTGCGAGGCCACACACTGGCGATGTCGTGCGACACGGCCACCGTGTTGTGTCCACATCTTGGTGATTTTGCAACGTTGTTGTGCAACACAGTGCCCGTGTTGCAGCTCCTATGTACCTCAAAATTCCGAATTCTTCTTACTTTCCTTTAGAATCCGATTCGATGTTGACGATTAGGAATGCGGTTATTAGAGATGACTTTTTGGCGATGATAGGTGTTTGACTATCTTTCCGTATGTAAATTTAGTGAGCAAATCGAAAATGAGATTGGATGATTAAGCATAATCTTTGCGACGGCGTAGTTAGTAAATACTTGTTGATTATGCGATGCAAGTATGTCTTTGTACATGATAATGTGAGGATTATATTAATGTTGATAAATGCTTCCGATTTGTGAATGCATAATTTTGATGATGGTGAATTATATGTGACGTTTGCATAATGCAATTATAATGCGATGATATATGTTTTGTACATGATGATGCGATGATATATTTATCTTGTTTTGGATAAATTATGGCGATGTGGGCTTTATGCCAATTTGGAGGAGCGATGATGTTGTTTTTGTGTTGTGTTGTTTTATTGTCGAGTCACATGCATTGCATAAGCGAAGAGGCTTTTATGCTAGCGATGATGGCTTTTATGCGGCGAAGATCGGCTTTATGCCAAGTGTCCCTAATTACGGACAAAGCGATGGGTACCACATGCATAACATAGTCGTGTCTCATGGAGTCCATTATGTTTATGTTTGAGTTGTTTGGCGTCGAGTTTTGTTGATTGAGGGATGATATTAAATTGCGATGAATTAACTCGATGAAATGCTTAAATGCAAATATGATGTGATGATGTTTGTGATGATGTTTATGGTGATGTTTGTGATGATGGCTTTATGCCAAGCGAAGATGGGCTTTATGCCAAAAGCGAAGATGGGCTTTATGCCAAAACGATGGGCTTTAGCCAATTTGTGATGATTGTTTATGTTGCTCGTTGTTAGCATTGTTTAATGTTGTTGGTTGATGTTGTTTTTATGATTGTCGTGTTAACTAGCGATGTACTAGCTTGTACGATCTCTGTGGACGGAGGTGTATGTGTTGTTGTGATGAATTGTGCCGATGAGGCTTAGGTGATTAAGTGTAGATTAAACACTTTAGAATAGCGATAATAGTAGGTGAATTTAGATATGTGGTGGAATGCACTGTCATTCTATATCGTTTATAATTCCAAACTAATATATATTTATCATGCCTTTAATTATATGTTTTGGAGTATCTCACCTTTACTTGTTTAATACCTATATATTGTAACGTGTGGTTATGAAGATATATAGTTGCTTTTAATTAAGTCGGTGTCGCTCACGATACGTAGCACTTTTGGGGAAAATATTTATGTTGTCTTGTTGATTGTTCTTTTGTTGTTCTTCCTTTTGTAAATAGAATCATACTTTATGAAAACATAATTTGATAAGGAAGTTTATTAAAGAGGATGTGGATGTTTTGAATCAATTTATGATTTAATGAGAGCTATGTATCCGAAATTTACATTGTAAAGTAAACCGTTTTAAGTGAGTTGTTTTGTTGATGGACCCGGTGGTTAATTTATGAAATTTTAAATTACTCTATTTTTGCAAATTAAACCTTGGGTAGATTTGGGGTGTTACATTAGTGGTATGAGGCGGTCGGATCCGTCGACCAAGTTATTAGTGTGTTTAATCACATTGTATGCGACATGTGTGTGAAACACTTGTGGTACTTGTTTGTTTCAAATTGTTTATCTGCAAAGATGAGTTTGAAACAAGTGGGGAGAAGTTTACTTCTTGGTGGCGCTTGTGGCTTAGGTTGGAGCCTCGGTGTTAGCGCTTTGGTAACTTGTAGTGTAAGTTTGAAGATGTTTGTAGCTTGGTAGAGATGGTTTATGTCACCATCATGATTGTTGTCTATTGACAAATTGAGGGATGATCATCCTTAATCTCTTGTTGATAGTAGTCGAATTGTGTTGGTTGGATAGACTTGTCTTGCCAACTTAATAGTGTAGGAAGCGATGTTTGCACAAGGTAGTGCATGGTTACTTGAGTTATGGGC
Source organism: Vicia sativa (assembly GCA_021764765.1). Taxonomy (NCBI): domain Eukaryota; kingdom Viridiplantae; phylum Streptophyta; class Magnoliopsida; order Fabales; family Fabaceae; genus Vicia; species Vicia sativa. The sequence continues at coordinate 204,115,224 of CM038795.1, read as the reverse complement.
GAATTTGGATTTTTGGTGAGAAACAAGATTTTGGCAAGCGAGCTTCGGTTGTGATTCTTAGAAGCATAATGTAAAGGTATGAGTGAGTTCAGTAGTGTGAAGAAATTTGATTTAGTTTAGAATTAGTGGTGATTCAAGTATCCTTAAGTGACGTTTGCTTCTAGATTAGAGTTAAAGAGTCAACTTAAGGATTGGTTAAAGAGTTTTTATTCAAGCGGTCACCGTGAGTGCTACCGTTGTGTTGTTCGAGAAGAACAAAGGTTGCCCGAGTTGGTGTGTCGTTTGCGGTCAAGGAGCAAGTGAATGTTGAGGACAGCGTCTACTTCCAAGGCCGATGTTGGATAGATCGGTCATTTGGAGTTTATGTGTCTAGTGAGATCGATTTGAAGTTCGCTGCCTATGGGTTAGTGTGAGGGTTGAAGATGTCCAGGCAATGCTTTTCAAGATAGTGTGTGGTCCGGGCGAGTATAAGCTGATGTCATTAGTGTGACTAATGCGTCGGGTACGATTTTGGAATGTTCCAACAGTACTCTCATCATGAGTACATAGAGTTGTTTCGTGTTCATGGATATTATTTGGTTCATATAAAGTTAAGGAATCGTAGCAAGCATCCGAGCTTTGCGTTATCGTGAGTGAAGTTAGATCGATTGCATGGCGAGTATTCTAAAGATAGAATTTTGAGCTGTTGGGCGTGAGTGCCTTAAGTAAGCTACTTAGACGGTGATATTTTGGACAATTCCGCGAAGATTTACTTCGTATCTTGTAGAAGACTTCAAGGGGTTACTTCGAAGTTTAGAAATTCCTTTGTTTTGGATGGTTAACTTTGTAAGTTGATGGAAGACCTTTTTATAAGTTGGCATTGATCGTGAGAACCTTGGCATGAGATGGTTGAGTCGTTATTTGGACTTTGCAATGGGAAGCGAATTTGTTTGAGCCGGTGGAAGGTTAGTGAATGCTTTGATTTTAGTTTTGTTTAGTCTTGAAGAACCTTATGCATGTATGGTGATATTTCATTTTGGACTTAAGATGTATTTTGACATAGAGTTGGAAAAGTGTATTACTACCTTGGGACGATTTGATTTTCATAAGGAAAAAAAAAAATTGTCGGACGTGTGAGTTAGAGGTTGATGCGGTTGTGCTCATTGGAACCTTATAGGTGCAGATATTAGCGACGAGGAGATTGGAATTGTTGAAGATAATTCAAGTTTGAGTGCAATCTATAAATAGACTTCGTCTGGTGTTAAGTTGAGTATGTTGATATCATGTTAACCAGATTATACGATTTGGGAATTGTTATTTTGAAGAATGTGACATGTTTGTTTTTGAGACACTTGTTGAGATTAAGCTCCGAAGGTTATTAGGGATTTGTTCACTACTAACTGATGGATTTCGTCGGATACTAATATTCGTTGTGGATTATTAGATTACGACTAAGATAAGTCTTGACGGTAAAAATTTTGTGAAGGTTTGGTAGCCACGGTGCCTTAAGACAATTGATGTTTTTTTAAGGAAGGTGTTCCATTGTATTTGAAGTCGATCGCTGACGGTGTTCTTGTTGGGTTTCCTAGGAATTGGTGTTATGGTTCTAAGTCCAACCGTTTGAAATTCCGGGGTAGGAGATGACATTGATGAGTAGAGTTCTTGAGAGAGTGTTTGTGAGTTACCACTTGGGACGATGGAAAGTTATGAAAGGTGTTCGAATGAGAAGCCATGTATTGATTGTTGTGATGCGAGCATGGCGATTACTTAATGCAATTTTGGGAATTGAATTGTTAAAAGGGACGACTTCGTTGAAGTCAGTGTATATCGTCAAGTTTCACAAGTGAAATATTTGGACGATATTGGAAGAGGTCAAACTATGTCGGTATTTTAGAGGACCAATGGACGTTGATCAATCGAGAATGAAAGAGTGATTCTTGAGTTAATGAAGTTGATGTTGCGAGGTGTCTTGATGGGTGTGCGCTTTGCGTATCCGTTTGAGTAATTGAGAAGTTGAGGTTTAACAAGTTGTTTCTGATTGGAATCTTATGCCTTAAGGTGGCTAACATGGTTTAGATATCGGCGATGGATTGACTAGCGAGTAAGCAAGGTTGTTGGATTTGGACTAGTGAGTTATAGTTGCAAGTCTGTTTAAGCCCTAGAATGAGTGGTGTTTCGATTGATTATGTTTGAATAACTTGTTTTGTTCAAGGGTGGTGCGTTAGAAATCTACAAGGATGATGTGACCTTATGGTTGACTAGGATGAGGCGTTAACGCAAGTGTGATTCTTGAGTTTGTGCTTATGCGTGTATGAAGGCATCTTTTCATGTTGGTGTAGCACGTGGTTTCACTATTTTGATTGTTTTAGTTTTGGTTTGTATAACCATTTTGTTGTTTTCGTTTTAGCGATGGTGACGGTGTTGTGTTGTAGGACTTTATGTTCCTATCTTTGGTGACTCGTTCTGAGGTGTCGGTTCGAGGTGACTAATTCTATGGTTGAGACATTAGGATAACATCGGTCTTGTTTGGTTCTCAGTGAGTGTGTCTGTAACGTTTAGTTGTTGGGTGTTAGTTGGTTGTCGAGTGCATTGTATGGGCTTTGCATCTCGGCATGGTTGTTCTTGTCTAGGCGTTGTGGTGGGAGATGCCTTGTGTTTGGTGTATTTATATATTGTTTAATTAGTGATGGCCGGATCGTGGCGGTCTATAATTGTTCGTTTGAAATTTGAGGGGCGAAAAGTTTATAAGTGGGGAGAGTTATAACGCCTATTTTAAATAATAATAATATTTATATTAATATTTTCGAATTAGATCGATATTTATTTTATGCGAGAATATTCATATTAATTAATATATCTATTAATTTATCCGGTTGTGTTTAGGTCCGGGTTTTATTCTGTTCGGTTCGGTAAAATATTATTCGGATCCGATGTTTAATTCCCCGGAATTATTTTAATTTATTGAATTAATAATATTGGTAGATATTTTGTGTGTTAATTTATAAGAATAAATTAGGAGTGAGGATTTATTTGGAAAAGTTGGGTTTACACCTTAGTTTACTAGTAAGGTTATCATAAAAACCACTTTCCTCATTTTCTTTCCATCCAAACACTTCTCCTTGTTTTCCTTCCATTGCTAACCACAAAACCAAACATAGAACTTGGAAGCTAGTAAGAAAACAAGTTATAAAAACCATTTTCCTTTCTTTCTTCCCATTTGGAAAACAAGCAAACTTGGCCTTAGAGAGAGAAGAGAGGGTTTTGGAAGAAGAAGAACAAGAGAGCATGAGAGGAAGCTTGAGGTTTTGTTGGTATCATCACCATGGATCATCTCCAAGCTAGAGGTAAGGGGTTTGATCTTCCTTTCCATATAGTTAGGGTTTGATAGATATGTTGTGGATTTAGGAGAAATTGGTATGTTGATTCATGGGGTTTATAGTTGCCTTTGTTTTGGTGTTTTTGTTGTTGTTGTTGAACTTCTCAATTGATGGTAGAAATATGTTTTGATGTTGATGTTGTAATGGAGGTATATATGTTGTGTTGATGATAAGAGATGGTGAGTTAGTAATAAGAGATGTTGGGTGGTTGTAGTTTGAATTGGGAGAAAAATTGATAGATTGATTTTATGAGTTTTGTTGGTTGATTGTTGGTTTAGAAGAGTTGGATTAGGAGTAGGGTTTGTGGATGTATTAGGTGCTAGCTTGTAGAATTAAGAGTATTGAAATGGGAAACAAAACCATGGTGGAAGAATGGAAAAAACTCAAAAATAGAAATTTTGGTGAGAGTGGGCAGCGTGACCTTTGGCGATGTCGTCGACACGGACCACCCGTGTTGTGTCCACATCTTGAGTGATTTTGCAACAGCGGTGTTGTGCAACACGGGTGCCGTGTTGCAGCTCACTGTAACCTCAAAATTCGAATTCTTCTTACTTTCCTTTAGAATCGGATTGCGATGTTGACGATTAGGAGTAATGGGTTATTAGAGATGACTTTTCTTGCGATGATAGGTGTTTGACTATCTTTCCGTTATGTAGAATTTAGTGAGCAAATCGAAAAGTAGTTGGATGATTAAGCATAATCTTTCGACGGCGTATTAGTTAGTAAATACTTGTTGATTATGCGATCTGAAGTATATGTCTTTGTACATGATAATGTGAGGATTATATTAATGTTGTTGATAAATGCTTCGATTTGTGAATGCATAATTTTGATGATGGTGAATTATATGTGACGTTTTGCATAATGCAATTATAATGCGATGATATATGTTTTGTACATGATGATCGATGATATATTTATCTTGTTTTGGATAAATTATGGCGATGTGGGCTTTATGCCAATTTGGAGGAGCGATGATGTTGTTTTGTGTTGTGTTGTTTTATTGTGAGTCACATGCATTGCATAAGCGAAGAGGCTTTTATATAGCGATGATGGCTTTATGCTGGCGAAGATCGGCTTTATGCAGTGTCCTAATTACGGACAAAGCGATGGGTACCACATGCATAACATAGTCGTGTCTCAGAGTCGTATGTTTATGTTTGAGTTGTTTGGCGTCGAGTTTTGTTGATTGAGGATGATATTAAGTGCGATGAATTAACTCGATGAAATGCTTAAATGCAAATATGATGTGATGATGTTTGTGATGATGTTTATGGTGATGTTTGTGATGATGGGCTTTATGCCAAAGCGAATGGGCTTTATGCCAAAAGCGAAGATGGGCTTTATGCCATGACGATGGGCTTTAGCCAATTTGTGATGATTGTTTATGCTCATGTTGTTAGCATTGTTTAATGTTGTTGGTTGATGTTGTTTTTTATGATTGTAGGTGTTAACTAGCGATGTACTAGCTTGTGACGATCTCGGTAGCGTGGAGTGTATGTGTTGTTGTGATGAATTGTCTGGAGTAAGGCTTAGGTGATTAAGTGTAGATTAAACACTTTAGAATAGCGATAATAGTAGGTGAGATTTAGATATGTGGTGGAATGCACTGTCATTCTATATCGTTTATAATTCAAACTAATATATATTTATCATGCCTTTAATTATATGTTTTGGAGTATCTCACCTTTACTTGTTTCGTAGTTACCTATATATTAGTAACGTCGCGAGGTTATGAAGGCGGATATATAGTTGCTTTTAGTCAGTCGGTGTCGCTCGTCATGCTTTTCGGGAAAAATATTATGTTGTCTTGTTGATTGTTCTTTTGTTGTTCTTCCTTTTGTAAATAGAATCATACTTTATGAAAACATAATTTGATAAGGAAGTTTATTAAAGAGGATGTGTGGATGTTTTGAATCGATTTATGATTTCCGTGAGGCTATGTCTGAAATTTACATTGTAAAAGTAAACCGTTTTAAGTGAGTTGTTTTGATGTGGCCTTCTCGGTGGTTAATTTATGAAATTTTAAATTACTACGATTTTGCATATTAAACCTTGGGTAGATTTGGGGTGTTACAACATGCATAACATATCGTGTCTCATGGAGTGGTTATGTTTATGTTTGAGTTGTTTGTTGAGTTTTAATTGATGGATGATGTTGAATTGCGATGATATATGATACTTGTGTTGATCACAGTATAATGATTATGTGTGAAGTTAAAGTGTTAATTTTACTAAATTCTAATTTAAAGTATGTGAGGTTTTGATATATGTTAACATACTCGTATTAACTTATATCAATTATAATTCCAAAACTACTTATATATATATTATCATGCCTTTAATTATATGTTTTGGAGTATCTCACCCTTTACTTGTTTAAATCGTTGCCTTTATATTGGTAGCGTCACGGGTGATCCACGAGGATGATGAGGATTAGCTCGAGTCTCTTTATTTTGAGTTGCTGCGCTCACGATCGTAGTAACACTCGGATTTGGGCGGCGTTATTATTTTGATAGGATAGTTTATGTATACTATCTTATGATATTATAACTTTATGTATTGATGATAACATGATGTTATGTATATTTTGTGAACACATCATTGTCTTTGTGAATAGTCATATGTGTATATGATGAATTATGATATGAATCGGTATATCGGAGCTTTTGATTTTTGTGACGTGCATTATAATGCAAAGTGATGAAAATATGCCTCAATTTTGTTGGATGAAATTTTGAAACTACGATTTTATTATTAATTCGAGGGTAGGGTTGGGGTGTTACATTAGGTATGGGCAGGCGGTCGATGCGTAAAGCCAAGTTGTTGAGTTGTTGTTGTCTAACAATCAAGTATTGTTATTGTTGATTTTTAATCCTTGTTTGTTTGAAGCGAGAAGTTGTTATGGTGGAAGGAATCTTGGTAGGAATGATGAGGCTCTTCTTTAACGCTATCGAGAAAATAGCTCAAGCTTTCCAACACCACGCAGAATCTTGTGAGAATCTTGGGTCTCGTGGTTTGGCAACCTTCAAAGAGAGAATCCTACTTTCCAAGGAAAGTATGATCCTGAGGTGCTTGGTTGAAGAAGATTGAAAGAGAATCTTCAGTGTGATGGATTGCACTCTTGTGCAAAGATCGTTATGGTACTCATAAGTTAAGTGATGAGGCGATGGTGGTGGGTTGACACCCGTTAGAGGCGAAGTTGATGGTGAGGAGGTGGCGTGGGGATTTTTCATGGGGAATTCATGAGGAAGTATTGCAGGAGAATGTTAGGAAAGAAGGAGATAGAGTTCCTGAAACAAGGGAAGCGTTTGGTGTCATGATATGCTATTTAATTATCACGTGTCGGTGTCATGCTTTGGTCTTGTAACCTTTGGGAAGCGTTTGTCTTTAGAGTTACTATTACTCTAGATTGTTTAATTGTTTTAGTTGGATAATTATTCCCATGGATTAAGGCGTTGACCCTTTGGGATTAGTGTTATTTGGTTTGAATTATCCAAGTTTTTAATAAATAATTCCGTTGTGTTAAACATGTGTTGATTAAATTATGTTTCTCATTAAGCATGACATATGTATTGGAATTTTATATTTTAATTAATTGTGGCCGCTTTAATTGCATGTTAACTACGAATTATTTTATTATTCGCGGGAATTTAGAAGGGTGTTACAATAGTGTAGTATCAAAGCATAGTCGGTCATTGTGACCCGATGTCTTAATGTCATTATTCCTTTTGTATACGACATGTGTGTGAAATTATCGATACTTGCTTATTTCTAACTGGTTGGTTGCGGAGTGGTTTAGAAGCAAGTGGGGAGCTTTACTTCTCGAGATGCTCTGGTGTGAAGAGTTGGATCGATGTGCTATTGATTACATGAGTGCAAATGTTGGTTAGGCATGCGGTTTCCGAATTCGGAGAATGCAATTCAAAATTCGATCTAGCGGTGGATAAAGTGATCTTAAGGGTAACAATTAGGTACTTGTGTTGTTCACATCAAGGAGTGGAGCGATGTTATGAATAATGATGTTCGGTTGGGTGTGAGTTATGATGTTTCCTTGGGAATAATAGCGACTCTTCATTAGAGCAAGATGTTGGATTAGCTTGAAGTTATCATTTGGTCGAATGTTTGAAGTTAAATCAGTGATTATGAATTGTTTAATGAGTCGATGCATATTCTTGTGCTAAGATATTTGGTAAATAAGAAGGATAACTCTTAGAAGATGAAGCTCGGGTGGTTGGAATGTTGCAACACTTGGGTTGAGCGTGAAGTTATCGTGTTGAGTTACCTCTTTGTGTTATTGAAAAGATTGATTGTGTCGGTGTCAATGGTTGCTACAAATATACAGTGTGAATTGGTTATTGGAATTGTAACTTGGCGAATTAATCATGATGAATTGTGTGTTGTGGTATGATGAAGTTAGGATCGCAAAATTGTGTTGGAGTTGTTAAAGGACAAGAATCTTTATTGAAGTTGTCTAAGTGTGAATTACGGTTGAGTGAAGTAAGCTTTCTTGGTGTGTGATTTCCAAGAATGGTATTGTTGTTGACCACAAGGTAGAAGTGGTATCTCGATTAGGAAGCACGAAGAATGCTTATGAAATTCGTAGTTTTCTTGGTCTTGCAGGTTACTATAGAAAGTTCATTGAGGGACTTTCAATGTTAGCATGTGTTGACTAAGTTAACAAGAAAAGGACAGAGTGTTTGCATGGGATGCGAAATGTGAGAAAGATTTTCAAGAGTTGAAAAGGAGGTTGACTAGTGCTCGATCTTAATTTTTCGAATCCAAGCATAATCTTTATTGTGTATTGTGATGCTTCTTGATGGGTTTAAGTGGTGTTTTGATGCGAGAATAAGCGGATAGTAACATGTGAGACAATTGAAGATTCATGAAAGAATTATCCGACTCATGATTTGGAGTTAGCTGTTGTAGTAATTGTTTTGAAATTGTGGAGACATTATTTGTATGGTTCTCGATTTGAGTATTTAGCGATCATAAGAGTAAAATATCTCTTGATTAGAAAGAACTCGATATGAGCGAGAGGAGATGGTATAGAATTGTCTTGCTATCTTAATGGTGCATAAAGTGATGAATATGAATGAAAATTGGTTGAAGCTTGTGGACCGTATAAGTTGTGGAGACTCTAATAAAGACAATGAGTTAAGATGGATGATCGAGTTGTAATTGTGTGAATGCGGTAGTGTTTATGTTGTGTTCTTGATGGAAGTGAAGAGAAAGACTAAGATAGGTTACCCATTCTTGAATGAATTTCGACTTTTCGAGAAGATGTTAGTGAGTTGCCAGGAGGGAAGTGGAATTTTCTATAGATTTGATTCACGGAACTAGTCGGTGCCGATGGCGCCTTATCGCATTAATGGACATCCAAGTTAGGCTGAATTGAAGAAGCTATTGGAAGATCTTGTGGAGAAATAGATTTGTAAAACCAAGTGTATCATTTTGGGAGCTCTAATTTCATTAGTCAAGGAGAAAGAAAGTAATGCAATTGCGTGTGGATTTACGATAAGTTAAAGTGGTGATTAAGACTAAATATCCATTTCAAATGATTGGTGATTTGATGGATCAATTGGTTTGTGAGTATGTCTTGATAAAGTCGATTGAGGTGAACTTACCTTGGTGGTTAGGTTAAGGATGAAGATAGTTAGAGAAGCTTCAGAATTAGGTATAGGCATGTTGAATGTTGTGAGGTGAATTTGACGAAAGAGTAGAATTTTGTTAAGTTTTCAAGGTGTAGATTACGGTATGAGGATATGAGTTTTCTTTATCATGTTATTTCAAGTGATGGTATTGCGGTAGACCCATCTAAGATTGATCAGTGTTGCGATGGGAAAATCAAAAATTAATTACGAATTAAATGATTTTTGGGATATAACTAGTAATTATCATGATTTATTTGAGGCGATGTCAAAATGATATATTGTTAATGAATGAGAAAGAATTGTGAAGGAAGTTGTAAACTTTAAAGAAGATTATTGGACCATGGTGCTTGGGTGACTTGAACCGAGTTCTAAAGGAACACTATTATAGTTTGGTAATGATGGTTTATACTCCCTCGATTGTCGACTATCTATTGACAAATTGAGGCCGATCACCTTAATCTCTTGTTGATGATAGATGAGATAGTGTTGGATTGAATAGACTTATCTTGCTAGCTTGATAGTGTGTGAAGTGATTGATGTTTTATCGAGAGGATAGTAGCTCATCAGTTCACGTGAACCTAAGAGGAAAGTGGCTATGAAAAAGACTTGGAAATTATTTTAGCAGGTCAGAGACTTGAGTGTGTATGCGAGCAAATGCTGTGACACCCCAAAATAATTCGGTAATTAAATAATTATGATTTTTAATTATTAAATTAATTGAGAACATAATTTATTAATATATTGAATTATTGAGATTAATTATGGATTTAATTGAGGTGTGAGAAGTAAAATTATTTTATTTATGTTAATAAGGAATAAAAGGAATAAAATAAGAAAAGGAGGAAAAAGAGTCATTTTTGGAGAAACAAGAATACGTGAAGTGAGAAGAGGAGAAAGAAGGAAGAAGACCTAGAAGTGTCAGAATTCGAAGAACCCACAAGGTAAGGGGTGATTTCGATTGATTAGTTCATATTATAGGTTTTGATTTTGATACTTATAGACCTTAGCATGTTAGGAAATCTTGTTAGGAATTTCTAGGTTTCCATGGTGTATACCTAATGGTGTCGATTGTCCGAATGTATAAATTCATTGATTTGTATGATATAGGATCATTAATGATGAATAAAACATGTTATATGGTGTGTTATTGGTGATGAATGAGTGATTTTGATGTGTTGGAATACATGGGTACGTTTTGGAATGAACAAGAAAAATGGTTTTGGGCTATTCTTTGTCAAATTGTATTTTTGATTAGAAGTGGTAGACGGTTCCCCGTGGGAGAACCAGGTTCCAACTTTAAAATAGTGAAAAATGGCATTTTGAACTCAGGAACAGTTCTCGTGTGGGAGGCAAAGGTTCCACGTTGATTTTCGGAGGAACTAAAATTTTATTTACGGAACCCGATTCCCTACTGGAGGCAGGGTTCCCCATTTCGAGCGCTGTTTTTGAATTGTGGGACAGTTACTCCCGAGGGAGGCAGGACTTATGAAAATTTTTAAAACTTCAAAAATTCATAACTTTCAAACCGTAAGTCCGTTTTGGCGCTTTTGGGCGTTATTACCTAAATTTAATGCTACCTTATAAAATGAAAATATTTTCAAAACTTGAAATTATTTTGGAAAGTAGTCGTTTAAAATAAGCGATGATGGTGATACATCTTGATGTATATGTAGCAGAGGACCTTTAATGATGGAGATATTGGTAATATGTAGATGTAATAGCATGTTTATCTTGATGTGAGATGTATGCATGATTGGTTGAAATATCATGTTGATTTGTTTTGATTCGGTTATGTTAGATGAATGTATACATAGGCCATTGATGTTGCATGCTAGTGATGTGCGTGCATTTGCATTGTTTGGTGAAGTTAATTCCCGTTGTGCGAATTTGACTTGGATTAGATAACAAATACCCAGTGAGGATGGGTGGTTAAATTGGATTAGTATGCAGGTGTTTATGGATGAATCGATGGTCTGTCAGGTTGATGATGGATCGGTGTTGGGTGACAGTCACGTGTCGATACCGCATGCATTGAGTGCATTTGTGTTTGCATGGAATGTAACATGTTAGGATGTCTTCCGTGTTGCAATTCTTGTGTTATTGATTATGCATGATGACTTATATGTATGTGGTTGTGTATTGAATCAAGTTGTGTTAAGTGGGTGAAATAATATGCTTGTACTATATTTGTTAAATGAGAAGCTTATAATATGCTTTAATTATGAAGTCTCACCTTACTACCATTTGTTAAAGTTAACATTGAGAATCGGTGAGGATGGCTCTAGAGCTTATCGTTTTAGTCCGGCGTGTTAGTGTCATGCTCGTTAGATTGTAACACTGGGGCGTTAGTTGAGAATTAGACATTGGTTTATTGTTTATATAAAATTTTGTTGGGAATAATAACGATTGAATTATTCCGTTTTTAGTTATGATATTTTCCATTTGTGTAAGACATGGTCTTAATTTGTTGAATTATTTGGAAATGTTGATCCTTAGTGTGTAGCTCTTGGTTGAATGAAGTTCTATTTATTTATTAATTTTGACATCCCTCATTATACCGTGTTAACTCGATTAAAAGTCGATTTAGATATTAATTTAATTAATATATTAAAATTATTTAGATGGGTGTTATTAATAGTGTGTATCGAGCATAGTCGGTCTTGTCTTACCTGTTATCCCTTTAGTATCTCGACTAGTAATGGTATTGCATCGATACTTGTCGATGTAGAATTGTTTTATCTTGTTGGAACAATGGCGGAAGAGGTTGTAATCGGATGAAGCGACTTTGTAGGATTTTGTATCATGGTATGGAGATAGCGAGTCGCCACCGACTTTTATTTTTATCCAGAGGGAAGGTAAAAAGTACGGAAAAAGACCTTCGTTAGATTGGTACGGGAGAATGGTTATGAAAAGGGAAGGTATTAGCACCTTTCCATCCGTAGTTATCTCTGGGCTCTTAGTTCTCTTAGATCACTTTAAAATTGTGCTTTGTGTTTTGAAAAATGTTTTGAAAAGGCATTTAACTTTGACTTTGTAATGATTCATTTAGGAATGTATACAAAGTGTTGAAATGTTTCGTTTTTGAAAAGAGTTTGAACTTTGACAAAATGTGAGGTGTGAAAGTATTTTGATTAGAGCAAGCAACTAAAGTCTTTATTACCTACTCGGAATTGGTCGTTTTTCGTTCCTTTAGAATAGCGCTATCCATACCATTAGTTGGTAGGTAACTCCATTCGTTGGATGTAAGCGGGACATTGAAGGGACATCGGATGGTCATAGAAAGCAACATGAGGAGTATCTAACAGCAGAGGACTATCATCATTTTAGAGGCGACAATCGAGGGTCAAGATCATGTATGGAGGCGACATCGTGGGTCTTATGATCTTTGTATTGAAGGGACTATGATGATTTGTTTTGAGAGCAGCGATGCTAGAATACCTCTACGTTAGGGGACTTGAGTTTTGAATTAAATGAAGGCAAGAGGAGAATTACCTAAAGGGTGCATGTGTGAAGAAGTGTGTTGATTCGGATATATGTTATCTTGAAAATTAGTGGGCTATGTTCAATTTTATCTTGCCTGCGCTAATTACTAGCGGTTTATAGGTGCGAAATTAAATCGGGGAATGTAAAGATGCGGAAGGTAAATGTCTCTTGCATGGCTTTGGGCGGATACATAATTTAAACTTCGAGGAAAATAAAGGCTAATTAAAACTATTACATCCCATGACGATTACATTATTGGAAAAAAGAAAAGCGATAAAGAAATTATCGAAGCAGAAACTATAAGAGAATGAGAAATCGGAAAATACGAGAGGAATCGAATAAGAGGAAAATGTTAGTAAAAATGCAAATTTTTAAATGAGAAAAATATGACATGCTGGAAATAACATAAATATGCTAAAATAATTTTTTGAGATTTTTTGGATGCATTTTAATAATTAAAACTAATTAAAAGTGATTTAAATGCTAAATTATGAATAAAATAAAATATGCATGCAAAATAATATTTTTTAATTTTATAAATTAAATAAACATTTTATGAAAATAAATGCAAAAGGAAAAATATTTTTGACAATTTTTAATGCATGAATAAAAAATATGAAAAGAATTAAAATGCATGGAAATATATTAAATAAATAAGAAAATATGAAAATAGTTGAAAAATATGAAGTTTGTAAAAAAGAAAACGAATCTGGTCCTTGTGGGGTTCGAGCAGGGAGACACAGAGCATCTTTACGGGAAAGCCTTAACCACCTCGCCGGCGTGTACTACGTGTCATGTAAAGCGAAGCGAAGGCGGCTTTAAGGGGTTTGATTTTAGAAACCAGGCAGCGAATCTTCATCTTCCTCATTTGAATTTTGAAAGTTAACGTCGGTCTTTCTTGACGCTATGACCCATCAAATCCTAAAATTCAATACAATATATAAATTGAATTCAAAGGCATGGTTCGATTGGATTCATCATTACGAACATGATGGTGGTATTCGTTTTGTCCAATTTATCCTATTTTGAGAAACCCTAAAGCAGCACGGGAACCCTAACCATGGCATCTCTTGATTCTTGCCACGAAACTCAAATCAAACTATCTGACTTAGAAACACCATTAGCAACACGAATATACAATCAAAACACATTAAACATGGTGTTATGTATGGATTCGATTTAAAGTTATATTGACACAAACCGTGACTTGGTTAGGGCGATTACGGATGTTTCAACAATAATTTGGATAACATTGAATCCTCAAAACTCCTTGGATATTATTAATAAGTTTCTTTGAAATTTTTAGGGTTCTTGAGGCAATTTCCGTCCTTCTTGATGTGTATGCATTGTATTTATAGGATGATTTGAGTTAATTTGAAAAATCAATCATAAAATAAATCAAATTTAAATTTTCATTTTAATCAATATCAATCAAATTTCGAAATTTCTGGCTTTATTGAGTTGCTTGGATCTCAGGAAGAGAGAAATCAAATTTGCAATTAATTTTGATTTTATACTTTATTTTGAATTTAATTTGTATTTAAATGAATAAATTCAAATTAAATAGAAAAATAAAATAAAATTCGTGGCATTGGGCTTGGATATTCCTAATTGTATAAGAACAAGTTTGGATGAAGAAAAAGTAAGCCCATTTGCAAAAATTTTGATTTTAGAATATCTCTTTTGTGCACTTCTTCAAATTGACTTGAATGGTGTATCTTGCTCAATTTTCCACATTTTTGAGTGTTCTTGGACTTTTGTAAATATCTAGAGTCCTCTAACCAACCTTTTGGTCTCATCTTAATTGTTTGCTCAATATATATTCAAAACAAAATGTTGACTTTTTGTTGACTTTGAAAAGGACAATGTTTGATACCCTTGATCAGAATGATGAAGAGTAACTTCAAAATGAGGTGGTGGAAAACTTTACGAGAAAGTATGAGAAAGTTATGATCGATCAAAGTTGACTGCTTGTTAGAAAGTTTGATTTGACTTTTTGCATGATCTTGAGTGATGAATTGATCGACCATTGACGTTTGTTAATAGGAAATTTTGAAGTTTGACCATTGAGGAACTTGAAACAACCATGGAGAATGTTTGGAGCATATGATGAGCATGATGACCATTTTGGAGATGTTTGAAGTCCATCTTGATCGAGATACAAACCCTAGTTTGGGTTGATTGTCTAGGAGAGAGCTTATGCGATCGACTCTTGAGGAATCTTTGAGTATAGATGTATGGAATATCTTGAGAAGATGGAGGGCAAATTTTGGGGTATATTGCCCTATTCAATCTTCTTGTCTTTGAAGGTTAGATTGACATACTTGTCTTCCGTGACTGAAGGTGAAGATGATTGAACACTCACCTTTGAACATTTGCACTTCGTTGGTGGGTGATCGGGAATGGAGCTACAGGATGCCATTTGGAGAAGTTGGAACTTGGGGGGAATGAGTCGTCGCATAGACTCGAGATCTTTGATAGGAGAACCACCAGGGATGGGCTTAAGATGCCATCTGGAAAGAATGATCTTTGGGGAGTGAGCCGTCTGGCCAGGCTCTGTAGGCGTTTACGGAAGGAGCATGGAATGGGCTTAAGATGCCATCAGGGAAATAAATGCGTTAGACTTGGTGTTCACTTTTGAATGAAGTTATTGTTTGTGATTTTTAATCAAATATGCGACGTACGAAAGTGAGATTGACAAGTAGTCGGAGATGGGCTTAAGATGCCATCGGGAGTATGGCGGAAGTCATGCTTGAGAGCTAGCATTGATAATAAGAGAGAGTCGAGTAGATCTTCGTGTTGATTACTTGAGGGAAATAGTAGTTGGCAAAGGTGGATAGCCTCCTGTTGTACATCGGTTGTTGATCCTTGCTTATCGGAGGATAACATGATCGTTCGAGATAGTTTTCCGTGCTAACAGGCATTAATCTTGGATCCATTTGTTGGAGAAACGACAAGGGTGGTCGTTTGGATAGTTTTCCGTATGGATTCGGGTCTTAATCTCGGACCGGTTGTTAGGAGGACAACGGTGATCTTTAGATAGTTTTCGGATGCGGATTCGGGTCTTAATCTTGGACACATTTGCGTCGAAATGACTTTCCTGTTTGGAAAACAAGAGAAACTTTGATAGAATATTGTTAGTTTATGCAAAGTATGATGCATGACAATGTGTATGAATGACATATGCATATATTATGACTTTATGAAAATCGTGAATGATAGATGTTGTAGTATTTCAAAACATATCCATCTTGAAGAAGATGCGGATGTTACCTTGAGGATTTCGACTTACGTTTGGGGGACGGAAATCACGAGAAGAAAAGAACTTTGATTCCTTCGATGCCTTGCTCGACCAATTTCGAGTCTTGATATTGTTGAGGATGGTAGAGATCGAGAACACGTTGTTGAGGATCTCATACATGAACCTATGGGAGAGCACAGAGGCAATCTGCTGGGGATCTTGTATGTAGATCCTCTGGAAATATTGATAATTCTTGAGAGACCGGGTTAGAAGGATGCGGGCCCCGTAATCTACTGGCGAGGAATAAAGATGTAGGTTTCCTCCGTGCATATCGACCAAGTTTAGGGTGATGCCGTTCTTTTGGGGAGGTGATGATTTCGAGAGATATTAGGAGATAAATATCTCTGTTTGGAGATGAATGCTAATAATGACAGCAAGGTCAAGTTGGTTGGAATCATCGCTAGAGGGACTAACGTGATGAAGCTTGGGATATCGGGACTAGTGGAAGAAATATGTACTCGTGGGAGAGTTTGTAGTGAGTGGCATCTGTGGGGATAATGCTCGGGGGAATGTTTTTGGTGACTTTAGTCGTCATCTCAATTCTGGAGCACATGGTAAGTACTTTTGTATGTTCACTTTTCGCATGTTTGTGAGCAGTTTTTATTCGAGATGCATATAATCGTTCAAAGCAAACGTTGGACTTTATGCAAACAACAACATTGAAAATTGTAAAGAGAGGAAACTTGTATTTATTTGAAATGTGGCGTATGGCCAAGTAGTTTGTACACAAGAAAAGTAAAAGCTATCTGAAACAATGCTCGTTAAGTTCCACTATGCTGGTACTCGTATATTTCAACCATCTCATCTCATTGCATGGGTAGAAAGTGAGTGAATTGATCTTCGCCATTTGAATCTTGAATCTTGATAGTAGTGCGAAGTAGGTGATCCCGGACGAGACATAGTCGTGCGGCTTAAATCCTAACTTTTGCCCTAGAGCGCCTTTTGGGTTTTCGGTCTGGATTTTTTGCCCGCCAGCCTTTTCGGGTTTTCGACTTAGGGTGTACATGTTTGTATATATCCTTAACTTTTGCCCGGACCCTTTTGGTTCGCAGGATGTCTTATTTTGCCTAGGTTCGTCGACCTAAGCGGGTCTCGTTATCCGTAGTATTTTTGACTATGTCTGCGTTCACGGGGTGTGGGGAAGTCTTGGCATCCATGGTGCTAAGTATCATAGCTCGTAGGAAAAACATTGTCTTGACTACAAAGCGGTCCCTCATGGGTGGGAGTCCATTTGCCCACAGGATCACCTTGTGGAAGAATAATCGCTTGACTACTAGATCACCGACTTGGTAGACTCGGTGCTTGACCTTCTTGTTAAATGCTCTGATCATTCGCTTACGATGGGTTGTCCATGGCGGATGGATCTTGTTCATCGTCTCATCAATTAATCGATCAAGGCGGTGGGATCCATCGTCTTCTCTAACTACAACTCCTCGGAGGACCACGGTTGAGGATACGAACTTCATGGGTAGCGACTTCCTGTACCAGAGAGAAAGGGGTTGCCCCATTGATGTCTATCTTGTGGTGCGATAACCATGAAAGAGCAAATGGTAACATCTCATGCCAATCTTTGTAAGTCGCCATCTTACGTATAATCTTCTTAATGTTCTTGTTGGCTGACTTCCAACTGCGCCATTCATCTTAAATTCGATATGGAAAGAATTGTGATGCTTGATCTTGAGCTGCGTGAGAGTTCGGTGATCATCTTGTTATTGAGATTAGAGCCATTATCGTGATAATCCTTTCGGGAGTGCCGTGTCGACAAATAAGATTATGCTTGATGAACCGAGCCACAACATTCTTGGTTCTGAGATATGATAAGACTGCCTCTACCCACTTGGTGAAATAATTAATTGCCACGGATGAAGCGATGAATAGTTGGAAGAGGTGG
>CM038795.1:204025806-204097439 GCA_021764765.1 Vicia sativa | reverse complement strand
ATCTAGTAGGTTGATGAAAATAAGAATAGCCATGGATAGATTTAATAGCGAGTTCCCGTATATCAAAATGTAACAAATCGAAAGGTTGTGCGACTTTATTAATACTTTTGTATATGGTAAATTTATGTTTGGCTAAATGGCATATATCACAAAATGCCTTAGGATCTACAATGATGAAGGAAAGAAGAATGCGTGGTGGTTCCTAGAACTAGAAAGATGACTGTCACGAAATGCCGCAGGGCTTGATGAGAATGGTGATTGCATTAGATGCGAGATACCAACAGCAATTTGGGGCTTGTTATGCAAATTGAGTGATGAGCCTTCAATGAAATCGTGAGAACCCGATCATCTTACCATTGAGTGAGGCTCTTGAATCGAACATTGGAATTTTGTGAAATTAACAATGAGGGTATGTCAAGGCATAGTTTGGAAGCAGGATTAAATTTAAAGAAAATCTGTACATCTGAGGACATTATGAATAGAAAATGTAGGAGTGAGGCGATGTTGCTTATATGTTTGGTATATGAAAATTACCATTAGGTAGCGAATATTGACGATTGTGTTTTTAAGGATGTAAACGATAGAGGATCACATATGTGATCACTAGCACAGTAATCGATGATCAAGGCGTGTGGAATTGTGCAAGCATAAAGAAGTGGATATGTTACGTGTATTTGCTGCGGGTTGAGCATCTCACCACTTTGATTGAGTGCTTGTTGCTCTTGGTATTAGCGGTTGTAGCGAGTCATTAGGGTTTGGTATTGCTTTCAGTGTGAGTTATGGTGAAGATTGAGGATCCGCAACACTTGGATACATCGAGTTAGATTGTTTAGTCTTGTCTGGGTTAGCATTGTGAGCATTAGAGTTGGAAGCACTGCTTGAAGATGAGGAGAACTCCATGTTTTCTATAACATGTGTCAATTGTGACTGATTTCCCACGAAAAGTGCACAATTTCACATCGAACTTTTGGAAGGTGGTCTTCATTATCAGTGACGTGTAACTAAGACCTTAGAATCATCATCACATGATTAGAAATATGTGTAATATGGCGTTCATGTTGAATCACCATGGAAAAGATTTTGTTCAGCCGGGTAAAGGTCGAGAAGCAAGATCGAGATTTTACAACATTGAAATCTTCATTCGAACCGGTCAAGAAACGAATAACATGTGGTGTGATTAGAACTAGCACTACGTAACATCACAGGAACATCAAATCTACAAATGCGGTGAGGAATATGCATATACATTTCGATTAAGTTGAAGAATTTTGGTGAGAAAAGAATTCGATTCTTAGTGCGAGTATCTTGCTTCATGTATATTTCTTGCCGTAGTTCGAGATCGCGCAAGTCTCCTTGTAAAACACTCCTTCAAGTATTCCGATATCAATGGCGTTTTCCATGAACACAATTGATTGGCGATCGATTTTGAAGCAGACGTGATCGCGTGTACCCGGCGTATTGCATCGTGTCCGTACTCGAAAAGATGGTTCAAAAGTATCAGCGGGGACGGGAATCGTGCCATCAACCAAGTCGAATTTCATCTTTCCACCAAGGGCTCTGCTTGGCGTTATCGTATTTGTGGTAGTTTGAACCATTGAGAACATGTGTGATGGAAATAGAGGTTGATTCGTCGCTAGGATGAGCGTAGTAGGGACTTGTAGGATCGGAAGCAGGATCGGAAGATCCAGAGCTATCGGAATTAATGGTGTTTCGTGGAGGAGCCATGGATTCAAAGGCTCGATGATACCATATTGAAAGAAGGAAGAAGATGACAGTTACAAAGTTGTAACAGAAAATAACAGAAAGAGATAACAAATGAATGATTATATTTCATTTAAATTTTGGATAACATACACAATGAATGCTTGATAGTATTTATACAAGTGTTAAAAGCAAAGATTAATCATGGCCATTGGTTTAGAATCAATCTCAACCGTTTAACTCAATAACAATCTTGGGGAAGGACCAAATGATCTGAGTCGTTAGTGTATTTGCATTTTTGCAAAGAGGATCATTGATGTTTTGTCCTTCTAATGATGTCTTGGACCGTTGATGTTTTAACTTTGAATATGGTTTGAAACCTTGTTAGTAAGATGGGTTTGACAGACGTTGATCCAAAACCGTAACTCAACAGAAGTATACAAATGCGAATAGTTATTATTACCATTTAATTTTTTGTTGTAATAGTGTGTTCTATTCTATGGAATTAAGTAAGACTTTTCAAGAACACCATTCCTTAAAATTGAAATTTCAGCCATGATCGCAGAGACAGTAAACAACCTTCGGGCGTTGTGCGGACAAATGACAATTACAATGAATCAATACGTAGGAGGCAAATAGCCATTTGAAACAGAGACCCGCATACTGAAAATGGTCTCAATGGAATCAGGGGGACAAAACCGAGCCTGGTGCAATAATCATCATCGAAAAACGGACAGCCGAAGATCGGTCTCCTGATCTTATCATACCAATTGCTTTGAATATTTCAATCACTAAATTATAAAGTATTTTCCTCTCTGTAAACATATCCCGTAAATACTTCAAAGTATACAAACTCACCACAATCAATGCATATTAATAAGTAAAACTACAGTACAAACATCCCACCACAATTGATTACAACAACATAAGGTTATCACAAGTGGTCAATCTGCATGGTGATGATGTGAGTGTTGTAAATTCAGAATACCAATTGATTCTTACTAGTAAAAACCATCAATCTAAATGTGGAAAAATAATAATTAAAAATGTATTACAAACATAAACCTACTTACAAAAGACTAACAGAGATAAATGGTACATTAGCTCAAAAATAAAATACTAATAATACAAGAGATGTTACAAATTACAAACATGCATTTCATAGATGAAGGACCAAGCAAAACAGTTACCTTTCTTTGACTGATCGATTAATCGACTTGCTCAATTCCATGGCCAGCCGCCGATAAAGCAACCTCGTAAGGTGATTGTAGAAACAATGAAGATTTCGATAACTGCTTTTGACGCATTGAGATCGAAGACAATGAATTGAAAGCACTTAGTTTTCTTTTCACTATCTTGAGTTTCATGGTTAGGATCATGCTTACAGCAGCAATTCTCAATGCTTCTGGTAGAATACAGTTGCAAATTGAACCTGTCACAGAGTTAACAATACTAAATATCCTTTACGCTATCAGTAAATCATAATCGTTTCATATCTGAAAGAGACAAGACAGGCAAAATACCTAGCCTGGCACGGTTAACCCAAGTTGGAATTGATTTTCCAGTCAGCTTGTAGCATATGTCTTTGCAGAAGTGATTGCAGTTCTTAGCAATTAAGTGATACGTGTCGCCGTTGTAGCTTGACTCACATTCCATGAACTCCCTAACGAACAGGATCTAATGATGTCGTTCGATGAATACTCGACTTCCTGAACTTGAAGCCTGGACATTGCCGGTTCGACCTCAAAACACCACTTGTTGAGTAGTCATGAGCTCCAAACGCATACTACACCATGAACTGTAAAATACAGGTGAGCTCATCAGATATTAAAAACATTGATAGAAAGTTCTAGACATTAAACCTTAAAGCGTGCCTTCGATACCAGAATGATAGATACCAAGACCGCCCAATACACATAACCATTCATCGGTGTCAAGTCATACACATTGAGATAAACAGGAGTTTTTCCAGGTCCATAGCTAGCTGAATTCACTTTGAGAATAACGAAAAATGAGTCACAGATTTTCCTTTTAAATGAAGAGGTACAATGGATTTCCATCCTTTCTTAGAACTTCAATTTCATCTTTCCTAAGGGGAACAACACTCACATAGTACCTGTAAAATTGATTATGGAACTAAGAATTTGTGGCTAAAATCAATTCAAAAAGCAAAATCAATTATACTTACAAAACTACCAATTATAACCTCAAGTTAGAATGAATCCAAAAAGAAAAATCAATTATACTTAAAAACTACCAATTATAGCTTCAACTTATAATCAATTCTAAAAGCAAAATCAATCCAAACATGTAAATTTAATTTCCCATAACAAACAACCTTAACAGAAGAACCGACAAAACTTCTGCAAAATAGCAGACAGCTCCTAGATTTAAGAAGATCTTGTTAACATTTTCCACATAGAGAAAAAAAACCCTAACAAATTCTCAACTCACTGCACAGATAGCTTATTGAAAAATGAAGTTTAGTTTAAGCTTCAGAGTATAGAGACTTTGTAGGTTAATTTTCCAGATCTAGCACACGGAGATAACAGTAAAAGCGTGTTAGTTAGTTTCAACTTTAAATGCTTTCAGTTCACGGAGTAAGAAGAAAGGAATAGCTTCAAGAGTAGATAATGCTTATGCTAAAACTAATGCTAAATGCAAGAAAACAGTGACCTCGTAAATAAGCAAGAATCGATTATTATTTTGAGCTAAAACCAAACCAAACCAAACAGAACTTAACTTACAGTTTGAGATTGAAAGAGTTGCGCCATTAGAGAGAGAAAGAAAATCAGGAAGTTGGTGAAAAGTTAAAAGTGTCAAGTGCTGAAGAGTTTTAATAGTTTAGTTTAGGATTAAGAAGTGTGTTAAGTGTTAATCCAGTGTTTAGTTTGATGAACCAGAGATTAATAGTGAGGTTAATTTAGAATGTTAGTGTTGTTGTTTTATGGTAAAAAAATTGAAGGAGTGAAGAGTGAATGAATGGGAAAATAAAATAATGTTATTTGGTGCAGACACGAGTAATTCTGAAAAGCCTGCACAACTATGTGATTTATCCAAGACTGTCAACGTTCTTATTTTCTAAAGTTTTTCTTTTGAAATAGTAATTTAGTATTGAAATTGGGTTCTTTTTAAAAATAGCTTGAGGTACTTTAATCTTTCTAAAATGGGCTATTTATCGTCTTTGTAATGGTCCTACCATTTTATGATGCCGCAATTTTTTAGATTATTAAGATTAGTGATTTCTAAGATGATATGATTTTTTTTGGAAAATTGATTGGCTATGGAATCATAATTGATTAATAAAGAAGGAGGTAGAGTTTGTTGTTGTGGAGAAGATATTGGCTCAAAGTTATCACCAAATATTTAAATTAATAAGAGATTTATAAAATGATATATAGGGGAAATATAAGTTTTTATTAGGGTACTTGATAAGATTGCAATTTTGCTTCCACGTAGTCTTGGTGTGTGAGAAATTAAAAGCTACGTGGTTATGAATAAATGTTTGTTTGTTGGTCGATTTTAAAAGATATTTTGGTCGCGTTAAAGTGAAAACATTGTTTGCTACCCAAACAAAGAGTAGGGAATGTTGTGTGTCCATGGCATCAAAATGGATAAATTATGATATGAATTCTCAATATTATATTTTAATCGCGTTCGGTGGACAATGTTGCTTGCTACCTACACATGGGGAGGCTAAAGTGTTATATTGTCTTGTGATCGAAATGGATAAAAGATGATTCGTTTGAAGCGCTTTTGGTCGTTTGATGAAATAGTAAGTTTGATGAGTTGAGGTGGTTTTAGGTGAATGGCAGTATTCGAGAAGAAAAACTATACGACTTGTATGTCAAATACCGAGGAAAAAAGCAACGCCCTGTAATCTTTTCACTCGATTTTATGAAATATGTGAGAAGATTAGTCACGATTCCTTAACGGAAGACAAATATTAAAGACACTATGATCTTTCAAGAAAAAATAGACACACATCCATTAATTATTTTTAACTACGAAAAGAATTAACTAAATTCAACTAATTATTGTATTTTTAACGAGCATTCAAAAAATAAATTATATTCAATTATTGAAAAAAGAAAGAGGTACATATCCAATTAATCTTTACTAATTATTTTTTTAATTTACTAATAGATATTAAAAAATCATATTCGATTTTGATTGATTTCTATGAATTCAAATGTCCTTATATAATGATTAAAAAGTCAGTCATTTTTAAACATTGTTTACAAAACTCAAACTCAATATTTTGAAACAAAATATCCTAGTTTGACAGCTATTGCACTTTTCCTCTAACTTGTTTTATGTAAATATATTTCACAAACTTAAACTTGTAATTATTTCAATTTAATTTTTTTCTTACAAGCATTTAAATTGCCCAAAATAAAGGCAACTCTATATATGTGTTATTGTATTCCTATAGCATTTCATTATTGCTATAGATTCCATGGAAGTCTCGTGCCTTTCCATTGCCATGTATTTTCTTAAATCAAATTTTGTTTGATTTGTGTTGCATGTGTTTACAGATATAAAGTACAAATTACATGAAAAGGTCGCAACAATGTAAAGGCCTTATGCAATTTAATGTAACCTCCTTATTTAAATTGACATGTAAGATGAATGTGGTTGCAATTAATTGTTGTATCAAAGTAGGTACTATCCAAATTTTATATTCAATGGTGTGAAGAAAAAGTAGTCATTCTTATTATAAATATCAAGAGTTAATTTGTTTTATTCAATGACATTTTAGTTATAGGTGTATTAAAAGTTTTAGATTGTCGTGTGTTTGAGGAGAATTTACAACTTTTGTGTGTAAAAATATGCGAGTGAGATCGTAATTTGTTCTTGCTATAAAAATGCAAGTTTCTTTTAATAAATATTATACTGTAAGATTGTCGATGTGGTTATGGAGGTTAAAGAGTTATGATTAGTTTTCATTTGTTGTGTGGACGTGGGAGTATGAGCGATCTCCTCACCTGAGTCCAGCCCCTATCAATTATGGGAATTGGCAAAAAATGTTGAAAGTAATAAAGGGTTATCATTGGCTCATTGCGAATGTCTGATTCAAAGATAATTGTTGAGTTATATATTTGTGTATCATTTATCTTGGATCATGAGTAATCATAAATAAAAATATTATATATTCACTCAAAATCTTAAATAATAGGTGTATCGGTTCTCCGACTTATAAAGTGTTGAATTTACACATTTAAAAGTCTGGGACTTAGCTCACACAATATACACAATAATTTCCTCCTCGAGTGTGAGTCCATCCATTATGTTTCCTAATCGAAGATATTTCATCCACGTGCGCTTGTCCGCAGATGTTATGAACATTCTGACGCCACTAACCACCACATTGTCGAAAGAATTTCAATACGAGAATCGGTCATTGAACCATCCACTATAATCTATTGTTGGATCATCGTGAGAAGCGTCATATTGGATCAAAAACAACGTGAAACGTCATCGATGAAATGGACATCACAGTGGAAACTGAGGATATAATTCTCAAACTTGCAAAAATCTATGAGGATCAACAAATATGGCATCAAATCGAACGAATAAAGGCACAAGAGAACACTAATATTTTAACATGAAAAATCTCACAATATGAGTAAAAACTACGAGTTGTCGTACCAGTGAAATAGCTCCACTATAATCAAATAAGGGTACAAGTGAATCTTAAAGTGGCTCATAAACTAATCTTAACAATCATAAATCACAAAGAAAACTAACTTACAAATAAAAATAAAAATAAGGTAAAAATTACTCAAATCTACAACTTTAGTGAGACAAATATCTTTAACTAATACTTTTTTAAAGATCCAAGCGGTTAAAGGTTGATATAGGTGTTGGTAACCTCCCTCCAAATTAGAGCTCGGATCGACGGTTACTGATTTGTAATCTCTAATTTAGTGAGATTCTTACATAAAAATGACAATAGGTTTCTCTCCTCTTTCTCTCTTGGATTCTTCTTTCTCTCTGTCTCACAATCTTAAATTGACCCTCGACTAAAATAAGTGATCTGAGATGAGCTAATCATATTGGGATCTTTCTCAGCATGGGAATGGAGCTCGAACCCAGTAAATCTCTCTCTCTATCTCATACTCTCTTTCTCTCTCTCTAGCGCACACTGTTATGTGGAGAAAATCGTCGAGCCAAGCCGATATCACAAAAACATCGATTTCCCTCTTGGTAATATCTTAGTCATCATATCGGAACCATTATCATTTATATTAACTTTGATAACTCCATTTACTTAGCTCAAAATATTATGTATCCAATGATATCTCATATATGCTTAGACCTATTATGGAAAGTCATATTTTACCAAGATGAATAATGTAACACCCACAGCTCCCCACAAGAATAATTATAATATAATATATGAAAATACCGGTACCCAAGTAGGATGTCACATCCAAAACTCGTGTCTCGAATAATTTTATTGTTTCATTTCTCATAAAATAATTATTCATGCGAAAATATTCAATTATTCATTCTCATAACACTACGACTTTAATAACAACATTCTGAAACTCATGGTTCAACTTAAATTTGAAGTTAAGATAATGCAGATGCAACAAATACAAAACATAAGCAAATTCCCAAAATCTGTTACGTGTCGGAGGCACTCCAAGACTGATCATGCGATTCGTACTCCAAACCTACTCGGTGCACGATTATTTGTCTCCGGAGGAGGAGCCGCACACAACAACGAAGGGGTGAAATTACATTCAATAAACAATGGTGAAATATCAGCACAAGAGGTAGTAATTCATCTGATTCATATAATACACAAAATGCATATATCACACAATAATTCCACAATGATTCTTTACCCATACCTGTGACATCGATTAAAGATAATGCAATGCAACAAACAACACTAAATGCATGTGGTACCATTAGGGCATAAACCACCATCATCAAATACCAAATCGGAAATAACGAGGGTATAAATATATTCATTACACCATTAAGTCCAACAACGGACATAAGCCCCATCGTTATGCAACATGCGACATCATATGCAACCAGTATAATTATGCAACCATAAGGCATAACTTAACATTCGCCATATAGGCCATCATCATCATCATCACTATACAACATCTGATTCATAAATTCCCGTGTTTTCAACTTAATTATCATTACTTCTTGAATCTCCTTATGTCCACCTAAGTCTTACTAGTCATTGGATCTATAGAACACACTCCAGCGGCATGGTCGGGAAAGAAATCGCAAAGCGATGGAATTTTGCGCGTCACGCACGTCGTTACCATATGGTATGGCCCTCCATATCCATCTTATCGTGTGTCATCGTGTTTGGCCATAATGGCGGATTCCATCGTGCACCATACGGTGTACGCTCCCCAAATCTCCTGCGTGTACGTGCGGTGGCTTACGTAGTCGTAGAGTGTACCATACAGTGTGGCCTGCGCCCTGGATCTCGTGTGTACCATACCGAAGTATGGATTTGTGCCCGGATCTCGTCGCTTATGTTACCTTGAAAATCTCAAGGTATTCAAACGTGTATTAAAGAGGGTGTTCTAGTAAGTTAAGGGTAGCTTCCCGAAATAAGGATTTTGGAAATTGGGAACAAAGTGTTTGAAAGTTGGTTTGGCGAATTAAAGAAATCAGTGATTGAAGAAAATGTCAAGTTATAATGGAATCGACCACAAGGAAAAAATGTTAAAGTGTGAGGAAAATGGTTGAATCGACAGGCACAAAGCGAAGAAAGTGGTCGAATTTGGTTGTGTGGACTGAAAGGATTCAAAACTTAGAAGAATTCTTATTGTTTCTTGCCAAGTACACTTCAAAGTAAGCAAGCGATTGAGTTTATCGAGGCGGGAGGATTCAAAATTCAAAGTCTATAAGCGATTACTAGCAACGCGCATAACTCATTTAAGCGTCAAACGGTGGCAACGTTTGAAGCGGTTACCTTAGAGTTCAAATATCACCCATCGATTACTTTAGGGTAGTTACCTTGTAAATACTATAAATAAGTAGTTTCAATGTAATTTCTATGTGTTTACTTGTATACTCAAATCACACAAAACTCTATTTATTAGGCGTCGAGCGAAGAGTTGAAGAGTGTGATGTACGTGAATTACCACTTTTTTTCAATGAAACCTTTACATTTCGGTCATTTTTTAAAAACTTTACTTGCATTTTATTTATGTTACAGCAATATCTTTGCATTATCGTTTATGTTGATTCTCTTTTAGTTGCAAGTTTCGAGTTAACAAAGGAGATCAACACTTACTTTAGTTAAAACAGTCAGAAGTTCACGGCCTTACATCGATCACGAGTCACCATAGTTGGTAAAATCACATTGTGAATTCAAATTGTTAATTGCTCGTTTAGGTTTCTTACTGGTCATGAGTCGCCGATCGATCCGAATCTAATCCAGAGTGTGGAAAGTCGTTATACTTGTTCCTTAGTCTTAAGCTGTTTCTTAGATAAGGATTTCAATGAACGCATAATTTCAAAAACCTTAGCACGTGTCTTAAGATCAACTAGTTGATCTGCGAGTAACTCTGGTTTTAGGACTTTGGGAGGACCGATTGTTTACCATTTTCCACGATCCTAAATATGTAAATACGTGTAGTATGGCTTTTGTGCCAGATCTAAATGCGTGTACCATCAAAGTACAACGAGAGATATTTTCCTTCTCAAAATTCCTTTGAATTTCCCATACATATGACCTCCCCATACGTATGGCCTCCTATATCTGCGATATCATACAGTATGATCTTCTTCATATGTGTCATCACAGTATGGGTCTGCTACATCAAATTTTCTACTATCGCAGGAACAATTTCCACTCGTTTTGAGCACTTCCAACCTCTTATTTTGGATCCAAAATAACATTCTTTCACATAATAACTTAGGGTTTCATCTAATTCATTATTCTATGAATATACCACATTTTTTCATCTAATTCTTAATTTTAGTCACATTCTTAGATCATAATTTTTCCATATTTGGGATTTCATGAATAACACAACAACACAAAAATCAGCAATAGAAATACATTAATGGCTTCATTTAGTTCACAAATTCCACGAAAATCACATGGTAACACCGGTCAAATCAAGCAAGAAACATTCATTAATTATTCATAAAAACCTAAAGAGGAAAGGAACCTCACTACCTTCTCATGCTATAATCACTATTTAGAA
Source organism: Vicia sativa (assembly GCA_021764765.1). Lineage (NCBI taxonomy): Eukaryota > Viridiplantae > Streptophyta > Magnoliopsida > Fabales > Fabaceae > Vicia > Vicia sativa. The sequence continues at coordinate 204,086,535 of CM038795.1, read as the reverse complement.
CTCATTCATCCCTTACCTTAATTTGCAATGTTAATTCTTCAACAATTGAGGAATCTCTCTTACCCTAGTTGTTCTCGTCTCTTCTCTTACTAGCTTACGTTATAGTAGTCTTTCCAATAGGTCTAATCCTCTTCTAATTGTATTTTATTATTACTAATATTACCTACTAATAATAAAATAATAATAATAATAAATAATAATAATAATAATAATAATAATAATAATAATAATAATAATAATTGTAAGGGAATAATTATAATAATCAAATAATATAATTATAATATTAGTAACAATAATATTATTAGTGGCAACTAGACCATACTTCTAATAATATTTTTATTAATAATAGTATAATTGTTGAAAATATATTTTCAAGCAAATATTTTTTATGTCGTATCCATGATTGAGTGATATTACCGTTGTTCTATAGTTACTCTCGCTTTAAGTTTACAAATTAAAAGGTTTGTTTGTGTTTGGAAATTTATCGATCACTTTGACATAAAATTAGAAAACTAAAAATATGATTTTTATCAATTAAAAAACTTTGTCAAGATTGGGTTTACTATTCCATTTCCATATATTCTCTTATAACTAGTATGTGAACTCAAGAATTTTGAACATAATATAATATCCTCTCAATAACATTCCTTGGCTAAATGATATTGTGAAATTCATTAAATTAACCTTTAGACAATTTCTTCATCAAAATATTAATCTAACAATCCTTAGTAATTGATACAAAAGAAAAGCAAAATTAAATCTATTTCTACAATCCAATTCTTACTTGAGAAAATACTTTAAAACATAAGTTAAATTATCTTTTCAACAATAATTTAACATAACATATTCAATAAACCACAAAAGCTTTTCTCTACATTCAACATAAAATTGTTCACATACATGGTTTACAAAATTACATGATGGATTTGGAATAGTTATTACCTGTCTTACAAAATAAGAGTTTAGTTCCTCATTACCATGGTTGACGTAGGAAAATTAATAGTTCTTCCTTACTCATGATGTTCTCTCTTCTTTTTGATAAAAATTCGATTATAAAAAAAATCTAAAATTAATCTCCATTCTCTTTCTCCTACTTTTACTTTACTACCTTATCGTGATTGCAAATGATGTGACCTTTTCATGCAACCACCGTTTATCTTACCCAAAAGTGACTAAAAGAACTTTCACGCTACTCCGAGAGCTGACACCGAAACTTCTAATTATTTCAAACATAAGTTTTGATGGCCATGTGATCAGCCGCGAGACCTTGGCCATTAAAAAATTTGAATTAGGTTCCTTAATGTACAATTGAATATTGTATTGAGTTGATTATACTCCTGTCTTTTCTTGACCTTCCTTATACTTGTCTTGATCTTGTCTTTACTTGGTTGCTTCTTCCTTTTGCACATGTCAAAGTAACTCTTTTCTTCAATTTTTAAAAACTAACAACTAAAGTGAAATATCTACTCTAATTAAAATACAAACAAGAATAATTGCATATTTATAAATTGTGTGAATAAAGAATGGAAATAAAATAAAATTTGGTTAAAAGGACCAATAAAATGTATGAAACTTAGTCCAATTTGGCCCTACAATAATTTATCAACTCTCAATATTATCATTATTTCATAGAAAACTAAGTTCTCACATATTAGTCATGCCTACATATCCTTAATTATACCAACATAAATCAACATCCAACAAATAACGACTAAATATTTAAATAGGAAGTTACAAATAACGCTATAAATATCAACAACTAACATATATTTATCTTCAATAAGGCGAAACTTAAAAATTTTTCGACCATGCAACCTTTTGTATGCTTCAACAAAAACAAGCTCTTGCAAAATTTACTCAACTATAGCAACCTTTTGCATGCTTCAACAAACCAAACTCTTGGAAAAATTTATTCAACCATATTTTTCTTCAAAAAAATCATTTCCCATGTTTTTCAAGGAAAATGACTCACCAATTGTTTCTTTTTCCTACAATAAGCATATCATCAACATATAACAATAGGGTAATGAAGTCATCGTTGGAAATTTTCTAACAAAGATGCAATAATCTGAAGTAGTCTCCTTATCCGATCGCACATACAGATTTCAAACTTCTTGTACCTTCTTCAGAGCTTGTGATCCATATAAACTGTTTCAATACACACAAATGATCTTATTTTCTTTTAACTTGAATACCATCGAGTTGTTTCATATAGATCTCTTCCTCTAGATTTCCATTAAAGAAAGTTGTTTTCAATTTTATTTGCTCAACTATAAATTAAGAGTAGCAAATTAATGAACATGATTACGATTTATGACATCTTACAACATGTGAGAAAATCTCATTAAAATCAATACATTTTCTTTGATAGAAACCTTTCACCACTAATCTTACTTTATAACTTGGATACTTAGAGTTTCTCTTATGGTTAACTCTATAAAGCTCAACTATAAATTAAGAGTAGCATTCACCGAACATGATTACGATTCATGACATCTTACAACATGTGAGAAAATCTCATTAAAATCAATACATTTCTTTTATAGAAACCTTTTCACCACTAATCTTACTTTATAACTTAGATACTTAGAGTTACTCTTATGTTTAACTCTATAAATCTACATGTTTTGCAAAGCCTTTTTACCTTCATGAAACATCAATAAATCATAAGTATGATTATCATGCAGCGATTCCATCTCATCGACATTGCATCTAACCACTTTTTGATTTTCATCACTTTATGGCCTCTTGAAAACACTTAAGTCCACCCTCATGATCAATTGGCATACTATGTATAGTATACCTTGTAAGGGTTGTCTCGATCTGTTATGGACTTGAGATTATTATGGAACTTCACCAAGATTTTCATCACGTGACATATCATTCCCCCTATAATCATTAATTAGAATATTTACCTTATCTCCACATTGTTGATCATCGACCTAATCATTTAGCTCACCATTTTAATCATCACCACTAATATTATCAAATTGAACATGTAACCGTTGGATCAATATTAGACAAATTGGTATATTTCTTGGGTGTGTTCTTCCCACCTTATTAATTTCTTCAATAGTTTAGTCTTTCATGAAAACCGCATTGTTGCTTTAGATATGCTTCTTTCATAGAATCATATAACCTATAACCAAACTCATCTTGCCCATGCCAGTAAAGATACATTGTTTGACTTTGCATCCAACTTGGATTTATTATCCTTATGAATATACACAAAGCCTTATAACCAAAGACCTCATATAATCATACTTGAAGTTATTTATAAATCAAATTGTGCAAAACTTCATTGTTCAAAGAAACAATATAATGAGATTAAGAACACACTTCATGTAAAGTGACTACCTTAATAATGATTAAGCAACTTAGCTTCATAGAGATACACTTGACTCTCTCGGGAGGTGTTTGATTCACCCTCTCTAACTAAACCATTCAATTGAGGAGTTTTAGGAGGAGTATTTTCATGTGCAATATTATGCTTCTAGTAATAGGAATCAAACGGTCCATAATACTCACTTATTAGTCGGAGCAGAACACATTTAATCTTGATTATACTACCTTTCAACTAAAGCATGGAATTATTTGAAATTCTTCAACACTTGGTATTTTTACTTCAAGGCATAAATCCATAGTTTCCTAGAACATTCATCAATAATGGTAACCTGATAAAGTATTCCACTAAAGGATTTTTACATTTAATAGACCTGAAACATCAAAATTTACCAATTGAAGTAACTTTGACTTGAGGAAAGGATGTATCTTGAAGGATACTCTAGTATATTTACCGATCTGTACAATTAGAATTCTTTTCTAAATCTGAATTTTTAATATTGGAAGAGCGTATTTTTAAGCCAAAATATTCAGCCCTTTCAATAATATGAGTAAGTCATAAAGCCGGAAATATGTTTATATGTTGATAGAATTCACACTTTCGCCAATATATTTTAGAAATTTTCTCCCTATAGACACAACTAAGTTATCTTTGTTGAGTTTCTACTTTCCATAACCAAAGTTATTATCACAACCACATCATCGACATATGCCAAATATCAAGTTAAAGCGGATATTGGAGTATGTTTGACACCTTTAAACAATTGCATTCTCATGTTGGCTTGAAAATATCACTACACCAATGACATTAAATACACCATTATTACCCATCTTCAACACTCCAAAGTTACCAAAAGTACAAGATGTGAAGAAATCTTTCTTTGGTGTAACATGCTGATGTCATGTCGAATATTAACATGATCTCGCCTACTACAATATTAACGACTTGTATGATCATGAAGAATAACAATATTTTCATGATATATTTGTTTAGACTTACTCGGTCTGCCTTTTTTTGTCCTTTTCCATTGATAATAACACTTTTGTACGTGTCTTATTTTGTGACAAAAATGAAACTCCGTATTATTGTATCGTGGTTTGAACTTTCTTTGAAATTCTTTACCACCCTTTGTTTCATTTTTGACTTCTCCCCTATTTTCGGTGACAAGTACATCGACTAAGATGAAGAACCTTGTGCCTTATTTCTCATCTCTTCATTTAGAATATTGCCTTTATTTGTTTCAAAGAAATAATACTTAGGAGTATAACTTGTGATATAAATCAAATGTATCCCAAGACTCTTGTAAAGATTACAAAAGAGTATTGTCAAAATTTCCTCATCAAATTTGATACCCCGATCACGATATTTGGTCATTCAAAAGATCTTAAATAAGTGTCACCATTAAACTTTAAACTTATGAATTATTCAATAAGAACAATTTATTATTCCTTGGTTTAGAGGCATACAAGGATTTTGTCTTCTCCCACAAATATTTTGCATGTGTCTCATTAATAATATGATTATGAAGATTATCTACTACATATTTCCGAATAAAATTACATACTTATAGATGTTAAAATTCTCGATTCTTTATCATACCACAGTCCAATTTGCGTACTAAACAACGTAAATGTAAAATCTTCACAAATAATTTTTTTTTTCATATCGCCCTTCCATTAATGGTAATTATAACCATTCAAAAATATCATCTTCATATTTATATTTGACTCCATTATTCAAACAAAAAAAACTAGTGTGAGTGCACTTGCCCATTAGATGTTTTGTGTGATGTAAAATTTAGGATAACCTTAGTATTTTTGTATATTGAATTGTATCTTTGAGTCTGTATGTGCACCTTTACATTAAGGGTCTTAGAATGCATCTATAGCATGTTTTGTAAAGGTATCGTGCATTAAAAATAAGTTTTTACATGAAAAACATAGCTATGTGTCGACATATGTGGATCAATAATAAAACATATAGTTTATGTAACTATGTGTCGAACATACATCATTAAGTCGACGATGCTCGAAAATTTTATCTATGTGTTGACACACATGTTTGGTCAACACATATACTTGCATTTTAAAGTCGATAAGCTACTATTTGTGTGTGTTGACACATAACCTAATGATACATGACCTATAGGTGTAAACACATATTGTAATTTTTCTAAAAATACATTTCTTTTCAATTTCTAAGCCTCATTTTGCCTCAAACTTTCACACATATAAATACTTGCACATGCATAATTTTCAATTTGATGAAACTATAAACACAAAAAAAGCCTCATAAGTTTCAACCTCTCATCTTTGAATACACACACAAATTACCCATAATCATTCTTTGTTTGGGTTCCATATAGACTTATGTTGATAGTGTTTAATTTAAGTTGGTGTAACCTAAGTTTGGATTGATAACTTTTGGGGTTTCATCGGAAAAAATGTGAGGTTTTCCACCAAGATTTAAGTGTTGATTTAGGGATTTTAACAAGATTTAACAAATATTAGATTACACTAGTGAAGAGCTTTGAGGAACATGAGATTCTTTGAAGGAGTAGTAGCGTGAGACGATGAATCGTTTGGAAATCTTGTGTGACAATAATTTTCAATTTGGAATCGGCCGAGTGAAAAGGATTGTCGGTCAAAGTTTTATAATCAATGTTCTCTTGAAGACCATGTCACAAGTCTAAACTTCATTTGTGAGAAGGACATTTTCAATTTCCATCCCTTGTTACCCGTAAGTGACTTAAAAATAGGGAACACAAGAACCAAATTAACAAAATTGAAAATTAATGAATAAGTCTACAAAGTTGGTAGAACAACTATATGGCTGGAGTCAAGAAAGACATTAAGAAATAGGTGTAGAAATTCAGAGAATTTTTGACATACATATGTCACCAAGTATATACATTTAAAAAATACATAGACTCATAACTTAATAAATTAAAAGTTTAAACTATAGAAAACAAATATGTCAAAAGAAAACATTTGGGAACCAATGTTGATATATTTTTCTTGAAGATCTAAAATAAAATATGACAATTGTATAATATAAACACAAGTTGGAATAGCTTTCGGTTGGTTAGGCGTGTGGTATTAACCACAAGTCGGAAGTTCAACCCCTCTCGCTAGCGTTTTAATTTTTAATTTATTTTCGAAATAAATTTCATTTATTTCAATGTAAATTCGAGAAAAAAATATGTGTAACATTACAATGTTGAAAGAAGATCGCAAAGTATCATTGTAGCAGCTTTTTGCTTATAACCAAAGTTTTAAACTTGAACATTCACTATGAATTGTAGGTCTCGTGATTCATTCAACTATGAAAATTTGGTTATTTGACTATGTTTTCTTCGGTTTTAACGGTATAAAGGAATTCAACTATGATTTGAAGGTCTCTAATTAATTATGTTTTAAAATATTGCTTAAAGACAATGTCAAATGGAACTATGGTAAGTAAAACGATGAACTTATGGCATTAGACAAGGAATGAGTAATGACACAAAAAAGTAGAAGACATCCTCGAAGATATTCCTTTGTTGATGATGACAAGAATGAATAATTTTGAGATCTCAAGATCCTTATTGATGGAAGGAATTAGTGTGATATCATGCGCACAAAACATTTTGAGAAGTTGGGCTTGAGAAATGTGAATATGTCAACCTAAGCGGTCTCTAACCTAAAATCATTTAGCAACACAATGAACTTCCTTTAGGATTTCTAGAGATCATGATCACCTTCGAGGAGGGAATGGACACTCGAAAAATACATCTAAAGTTTTGGTGATCCCTTGTAAGCGTCGACAACTGCATCTTGGGAGGTTTATCTTTGCATTATTGTACAATTTGGTCTTCTGTCCGGTTGAAGATGAAGTGTCATTATATACACGATTAATGGAACACATATATTAAAAAGGTGAAAACATCGAAGCCCTTCTAGCACATACATAAAAGGTAGTATATGAGGCAAGTTCCACCCGATGATAACGACACCGTCCATTTTTGTTCATAATGAACTTGTTCACTCGATATCTTTACCTCGGGGTGAAAGAATAACACCTAAGCATTCCACGAATTCCACCCATGATGGAATTAGTGAATTAAACAACCTTTGAATACTCAATTTAGATAGTGTTGAGAATAACTTATCCCTAAAAATTGGCTTGTAGCGAGAGGATTTCTCCATGTTCGAGCCATATATTGTGGATGTGGAAATCTTAACACATCTTTTCACGCATGGATTAGACAACTAAAGCATGAAAACAAATGGTATATGGCCCAATAGTAGAATCCTAATAGCGGATGGAGTACCAAATCTTAACGAGCCTCTTGATACCATGTTAAGAAATTTGGTTGGGTATAACTCATCTCTACAAAATCGACTTATAAAGTGAGGATTGCCACACTTATAAGGAAATGTTAGGAGTTATATATAGTTAATATGGGACTCTTAACACACCTCTATCATGCTCGGGACTAGAGAAATGGATCATGGAAATAAATGGTGGAAGGCCCATAGCGGAAGCGTGATAATAGATGGTCCACGGATCTCAAACAGACTCGATACCATGTTAAAAATATGGTTGGGCCTAACTCATCACTACAAAATGCTTCTAAGGTGATGCTTGACTTTAATTATAAAAACATGTTGAACCATATATTGACCGATGTGGGACTCTTAATAGATATATCTTATATAAATTATACTTTGAAAATTCACACAATTTCTTTTGAATCTATATTGGCCTCTTAAAAGCCTTATTTAAACCACATATTGTCTTATGAGAAGAATTAGAACTTCTTTCACATTGGAGGTTATCTCAATATTAAGTACCATCTTCTAAACAACAATCAAGATTGTCTCTTTCTCTTCAGACACCATGGATGATTCCTTGTACATTTTCTAGAGGAGAAGAAGGAGGACCATCTTGCTCCTTTCGCCACCTACTTATTTCAAGACTTTCCACTAACTCAAATAACTCATAGATAAGTGTGTATCTTTCATTTTTAATAACATTGAGCTGTTATTAATGGGCTTACTTCTCTTTTGAAGAATACTTAGAATAAATGTACCCTTTCGACAAACTAAAAAAGGATTAAGAAATTATCTTTCGTATGATATGACATTCTTGCCATCTCATCCAAACGAGTTGTCTCACATCTCCATAAAAATAACTATAATTGTCTTAAAAAAATTAGAGTATATATATTAATCCATTATAGTAATATGGTTGCAAAGAAATGACAAGGCTGGATTAATGATGAGACACAAAAGCTTCCCGAGACTCTAAATGTTTGGACGACGACTTTTCTTGTGGTCTCTTTGAGGAAAGTTCACTCGAGATTGGTTCATACTCTTATCATCCTTATTGTGTACTATTTTGGGAACCTTCATAAACCATCCTAAGCAAATGTGTAGGAATAATATTGCTACCACGTCACCAAGCGAGTCTCGCACTGATTAACATTGGGTTGGAGATGATTTTTGTCTAGGTTCATTGGTAGGAGAATGTTAAAGGGGCGAATTTTAGGTCATCCTCAAAAGAGCCTCCCTCAGGCCGTATAGAAACATGAATAGATGGAGAGGGCACCTCTCTACTGGAATTATAAAATAGGAATGATAAAAATTAGAAGATGCCTCGATCTTCTTGGAATTATAAAATAGGTGAATGAAAGTCTTTAAGCAACTTCTTCTTGAAATTAATACCTCAAAGTCTTTAAGCACCTCGTGATTCAAATATCTATAAGATGATTCCATCACTACTAAAGATGGTGTGCCTCTCCTTCTTGGGTTAAGATCCTTTTAATTCCTTTCCTCCATTTTCTCCATTAATATAATTTTATATAAATTGCACATATTTTTCGGACACGTGACACATATTTACTATCTATTTAAGTTTATATAAGCAAAACTATAGTAATGGGCCTTCAATTTATTTTTAGGAAATGGGTGGACCTTTACTCCTCCTTTTTGAGTTCACTTCAACTAAAATCGATTTTCATTGTGCGGATCTTTTGTTTTAAATTTATAGCACTAGAAGATCATGCACCCTCAACAAAGTCGAGGCTTTACCAAAAATGGCGAGCTTATTCTTGAAGTACTTATTTCCTTGGGATAAATTAATGGTATGGTATATGTACGATCTAAGTCTCACAAAAAATGATTTTGTCGACATAATTTAGGAAATTTATCATTACATCTTAAGGAGATCCCTTAATCTCCACAAATACTCTTGTGAGTATTATATGTATAGGTGTCACATATATGTTCTTGAAATTCTTGAGGCTAACGTCATATACTTGAACATCTTTTGCCATGTATGAAGAGTAAACCTTGACCTGTTCTAAGTTGTTCAAGCAGTTGGATTTTGAAGAGATGAAGAAAGAGTGTTAGAGTCATTCACCATTATTATATCATAAGATTCTTGAAAGACCTTGGCATAGGCCAACTCATATGATATAGTTGTTATGGGAGATCCTTGATGATTAAGAATCCATACCAATAAATTATTAAAGGGAGTTGGAACCCGTGCAAGATAAAAAGAACTCGTGGAGAGGAGAATACACTATCATATCAATTGCCAACTTATCATCATTTTAAGGAGGAAACACCCTTTAATCAAAAGATAGAACCACTATAGTAAAGGAGTTATCTAGACCTTATTCATCATTTATCACAATTGTGTCCAACGTCTCTTGATTTTCCTAAAAATTGATCTTTGACTTTGAGAGTCTCGCCATTCTTGACCCTCTCGATCCATTGCAACTCCACTATCGAAAAAATTAAATTGTAATTACAAGCATAAAATGTGAATATATCTACCATTTAACTTCATTATCGGTTGGACCACATCCAAAAGTACATTTATGAGCCCTAATATAGGTTTGAGCATTTCATTCTGCTTTGAAATCATTTCGTTTTCTAGGCTTCTAAATTCAGGATAGAAAAGCAAAACCTCTAGATACTATTAGAGGTCGATATCAAAGAACACTTTCTCCATCCACGACAATATTGATGTCGAGTTCCCTATAGAAACCATTACCTAAAAGTAAACAAAGGACAAGAGGTTAGAAAATAAATATTGTTACCTTAAAATACCTACAAGTTTTAAAAGGCGTGGAACTATTTCACCAAAACTTGAAGGCACAATGATTCTAGGAAGAAATAAATGCAAAAATAAGGACGCTTTATAGATGAGTAAGACAAAGAAATGTTGATCTCACTAATACAAGACAAAATGGCGGGGTGGGAATGGATTTTATCTTTTTGTACCCAAACTTGATTCGGTCAACTTACTCAAATAATAAGTTGTATTAACTTAATCTAAGATAGAGTTAGATGTGGTGGAACACAAGTGTCGCCTGATGGGAAGTCGTGATGAGTGATTGTGGAACTACCGTCTTGGGTATCTCGGTTCGTGACCTCGACGCATTAAAAGGAATGATATGGTGACGGTGTGGTCGATATTCAACGAGATTTATGAAGAGTGTGTTTAAGTGAAGCAACACAAAATTAGTTTCGATAAGGATATTATCCATATGACCAAACACCATATTGAGGTGGTGTACTTCATGTGTATGGTCCAATGCAAGTCGACTCCTATGGTGGAAATAGGTACTTTGCCACATTTATTGGCGATTTTAGTAGGAAGTTGTGGATTTATCTAATCAAGAGGAAAGGTGAAGTGTTTGATGTCTTGAAGCGGTTTAAATCTATGGAGGCGACAAAATGGTCCAAGTTGAAAATTTTCAAACGATAGTTGAGGTGAGTATACTAGAGTGATTTTGGGAATTATTGTGATAATTGGGGTATAGTGTCCGAGGTTGTGCCACCTTATACACCTCAATGAAATGGTTCTTGGGAAGAAATCATTCAATAATAAACATGGTTTGTAGCATGTTTAATGGAAAAAGCTTATCGAAATAATCGTAGGGTGAAGTCGTATCTATACCGCTTTATTGTTGAATAAGTTCCCTACTAAGAAGGCGAAAAGCACTCGAAAAGAGATATGGTGCGGACATAAACCAAGTTTGATCCATTTGAAGGTTTTGGTTATGTGGCATTTTGACATATTGTGGGTCGACTTGAAAGAACTTGGATGACAAAGGAGAGATAATGTTGCTAGTTGGTTATCATCCATGAAGACTACAAGTTATTTGATGTGAGTAGCAGAAGATTGTGATCGATTGATATGTATTCGTGGATGAGTTAAGGTTGTTTGGGTATAAAATCCATGATCGATACTTGAAATCAGGTTTCTTAGATGAGGGTGGTGGTTTCCTTGAAGTTGTTCCCAACTGGAATTTTTGAAGCGAAACTTGTTCCCCTGTTTACGAAACCGATTTCCATGGGAAAATAAATGCGGAACTCTGCAAGTCTTGGTTTAAGTCGGTTAGGAAATGTTGAATCCATTAGGCGGCCAACAAGTCATATAGGTCTACCTCAGAGGCTCGGTGTGAAGTATTCCATGATAATGAGATCAACAATGATGGTGATCTTATTCACTTTTCTTATGGACGAGTCAGCCGTGAGCCTGAAGAATGTAATAATCAATTCAAAGTGGGTATGTGTGATGAAAGAAGAGCGAGAATCGATTGAGAAAAACAATACTTGGGGTGTCGATATATCTAGTTGATTTGTAGCAGGCCAATGGGTGAGATTGGTCTATAAAGTGAAGGAAAATCCAAAACCAAAATTGTCAAGCGAAGGTCAACTAGTTGTGAAAGGATTCTTGCAAAGAGAATGTATAGACTATGATGAGGTGTTTGCACATGTGGATAGATTAGAAATTATCAGATGGTTGATGGTATTGCGAATAACAATAATTAGTCAATATCAAATGGATATAGAATAAAGAGCAAAAGTCTACATTGAGGAAGAATTCTATGTAGAAGCCCCACGATTTTGTTGTGAAGAATCAAGAGAAGAGCCTAAAATTGAATAAGACACTTTATGCTTTGAAACAAGCTCTGAGAGGAACAAGCAACGTAGATGCTTTTCTAGTTGAGGTTGACTTGAGGTGTATCGAACATGGTGTTTATGTGAAGACGGGTCAAGAAAGATGTGATTATTCTTTGATTATATATGGACGATTAATTGATTACGAGAAGCAATGAAGTGTGTATTTATAAGTTCGAGAGGACTTACGGAAGAGTTTGAAATGAGTGACGTGGAACCATTACTTACTTTCTTGGCATATAGCTCCAAGTCAAAATACGGATTGTTCATGCATCAAAGAAAGTACTCTTGAGACTTTGAAAATGTGTGATATGGATCATTGTAATGTTGTCAATACACCAGCTAAAGCAACATTGCATCATCCAAAAGTGAAGATGAGCAAGATGTGGATCCAACACAATATAGGAGGTTGATTGAATTGTTACGTTACTTGTGCAATATACGGTTATATTTGGCGTTTAGTGTCGGTATTGCAAGTAGATTCTTGGAGAGACCAAAGGTTTTCACATGACAATTAAGAGGATCCTAAGATATATCAAAGAAACTCTTGGTTATGAAATTCTCTTTCCAGTTGATACGAGAAATTGTGAGTTACTAGGTTACTCGGATTCCAATTGGTGCAGAGATAAGGATGATCGAGTACGGTTGATTATGTCTTTATGTTCGACGAGACTCAATATCTTAGTTCTCTAAAAGGAACATGTGGTTGCCTCTCTTCTTGTGAGACCAGGTATATCGTTGCATCGATGTGTGCGTGTTAGGCGTGTGGCTTGTGAATATCTGAAGGAGTTGGAGCGGTGCAGAAAAAGTTGTATACTCTTGGTTGATAATGTTTGAAATTAATCTTGCAAGGAATCCGTAGCACATGGGAGGCGAGCATATGGAGATGAGATTTCATTACTGAGGAACTGGTGTCAGTCGGTGAGTTAGGATATTGTCGAGCGAAGAACAACTTGTAGATTTATTAACGAAAAATTACAAATGATGTGTTCAAGTAGCTTGTGATGAGTTTATGAATGAAGAATTTTGATCATTTTTATTAAGGTGGTGTATTGAAAGTTGAAAATAATTCAAATGCATTTGGGAAGTTTTTGAAATCGTTTAGTGTTAAATTGCTTATTTGAAAAGCATTTCTTGAAAGCTAAAAATATGAAGTTTGAAGAAGAAACCGATTTCTCAGTTTCAACTTCTAGAATTTATCTTTTTGTTGAGGAAATTGGTTCCTTGTTTTAGGAAACTGTTTCCAGCAGGAAACCGATTTCCAACACGATAATTTGTGTTGTTTTTAGGCTTTTAGGACGGTTTAGTTCCAAGCTTGTTTTAGGTGTATTCTATATAAACCCTCTTGTAATATTTGTTTTAGTTAATGACATTTAATATTTTTTCCTCAATTGCTCTCTCTTTCTCTTTAATCTCTAAACTTCTTTTTAAACTTTATCTTCTCCAGTTAACTATTTTTCACCGTTAGTTCACCAACTTAGTTTTTGTGTATGTTCTAATATAATTTATCTTTTAAAATCTAACTCAAATTTACTTAAATAATTTATATATATTTTATACATTACTTATATAACAAATTTTAATATAAATTTAAAAAATTTAAATCAATTCATCATTACTTACTAAATTTATTATTATTATTAAACGTTTAGAAACAAACAAAAATAGATTAATTGATATATATTATTGATGTAAATTTTTTACATTTAATCATTCAAATATATTATTTTAAACCGATAGATATATTGAATCGACCTGATTTGAGACAAAATACTAATCCACATCAAATATATTACTCCATATAGTACAATATTTTACATCTGAGAATTGTACTCTATTGGGAATGGTTTTAATATACGATGATGAAAAGTACATATGAAAAAAATATTTTTTTTATCATTTGTTAATTACTCCTTCTACTTTTAAAGGTTAATATCTATTTTGCCTCCTGTTATATAGGGCGTTTTGAAAAAACTCCTAAAAAAAAATTGCATGGATTCCTTTAATATTTTAAAAGTTTATTTTAAACCTTAGTCAGCCTCATCACTAAAATGATGATGTGACAACGTTTTTTTTAGTTTAATTTAAAGGATATGCCACATGTGTAAAATGGGCATGGAAAGACCAAATTGCCCTCTTGAAAAACAATCGAATGTTAACCTAGTTTGTCATTTCTTCTTCTTCCGTTTTGGTGCTGTGACAACCACCACTCCTTTAGTGCTTTGTGTTCTTTCTCCTAATTCATTTCTTCCTCGGACTCTCTCTGCAACATTATTTCCTTGTTCTTGGCCATATTCTAAAGGCAGTCACCACCCAAGTGATTACTCTGGGATTCAACATCCACGTATTTGGATTTTGCAACTTAAATCTGGTTCTGCTGTTTGTTCGTGGCTTATTGATACCGAATTTTGCATAACTTTGATTTAGTGTTTTCTCCTTGTGACTCTCTCTAGATAAGACATTAAAGAGCTTTTTGCACATATTGGAACTTGAGTCTTTCTTCTCCACTTCATCCATAAATTTGAGTACTTGATGGCGCGCACCATTGAACAAATGCTAGATCTTGTTCTTCAAGTTCTTCATTCTTCTCGATTCGGTCCTCCACCACTTCACAATCTTTCATTTGATGCCTCATTCTACCACACAAAGCGAAAGCGGAAGAAGAAGAAGAAGAAGAAATGACAAACTAGGTTAACATTCGATTGTTTTCAAAGGACAATTTGGTCTTTCCATAAGCCATTTACACATGTGGCATATCCTTTAAATTAAACTAAATAAAAACGTCACATCATCATTTTAGTGATGTGGCTAACTAAGATTTAAAACAAATTTTTTTAAAATATTAAAGAAATTCATACAACATTTTTTTTTATAAGAGATTTTTCCAAAACGCCATATATGACAAGAGACAAAATAGGTATTAACCCTACTTTTAAAACAACAATGATAAACATTTCTTTATTCGGTGAGATGTCCCGGTACTTTGCATGTGTAAGGATAATAATAATGATGCTAAAAGTCATTGGCCACTAATCTGTGAAAGCATTTATGATGGTCAAATGAACTTAAATTATGTGTCTTAAAGTTCAACGGATATTTAATACGGCTCGAGTTAATAATATGAGTTTCATAAAAAACATTCATAGTCTATATAAAAAACAAAATAAATATTTTTTTTATAAATTATCTAAACTAATTGTTGTTTTTCAGTTTGCTTTGAGTTTTATAAAAAATGTACAAGTTCAATATAAACGATATGTATAATTTTGATTGATTTGGACATTGGGTTATTTCAAAATGGAATCAAATTGATCGGTGGAACATTTTTATAGTTACACTTTTTTAAGATAAAATTTTTAAAAATTAAATTTCATTTGACTTTAGTCTGGAACATTTTTATAGTTACACTTTTTTAAGATAAAATTTTTAAAAATTAAATTTCATTTGGCTTTAGTCTTTAAAATTAAAATTTGTAAATTTCTTACAAATTTTAACTTTAAGAACTAAAAACAAAAGAATTTTAACAGTCCTAAATTATTTCAAAAAATAAGTTATTGACGTTTGGTTTGAAAAAATAAGTGAAGATCATCTCATGTGGATGGTGTTGTTAACATTTGGTTTGAAATAATAGCTATTAGCATTTAATAATCTAGCTACAACAACTGATTCTTCATTTAACGTTTGGGCAAAGTTCAATAATAATGCATATGGACCATTTGAATTATTGAATTCATAGGAATCAAATTATTGCAACTAGCTCTGCATGCAAAATAATATTTCAAATAGGGAAAATAATAAATATATCCAGAAAGAAACAAATAGAGTCATTATAGTAGAAAAAAGAATTTGAGAAGGTCCCAAATAGTTCAGTTGGTTCAAAGCAAGCAAGGTCCATTGTGTCAGAAATGACAGAAAAGACTGTAAGATCTAGCACGTGGGGGGAGATTCATGACCAAGAAAGCCTACTACCAATCAAATCTCCAAGGCATTGAGTTTAATTTTAAAAGATTAGTTAAAAATTTAAAATTTATATAAATTTATTCAATATCAATGATTTTGTGGTGAAAAAAAGTTATTTTAAATAATATTTATTATTTCTGACTAAAAATAGTTTAAAGTGAAAATTATTTTTATTTAAATATATTTATTTAAAAGTAAAATTTAGAATGAATTTCAATTGATATAAAAACATAAAATATTTAATATATATGTTTATGAAATTATTATATGGCATGACATTTGTCCAAAGGTGATAAAAGTAGTAGGGTCTTGTGTTACTACAACCTATTAGAGATAATACAAGTGTGAATAATGTGGGAAAAAGTTCCATATTAGTTGAAAATGTGGTGACTTGGTATTTATAAGTGAGAAACTCACTCACTATCATCTTAAGGTTAGGTAGACAAGTGGTGTGTGTGTGTGTCACAAAGGTGTGTTGTTCACGGAAAGTCCTACAGTGTAAGAATGCTCCTCGCTTGACCTCTCCTGAGTTGCGCCAACAAATGGTATCTAGAGCTCGGTTCCTTTCATAGGAAACACAGTGAAACGTGAGGCATTGTGTGATTATTTTTGGTTCTTGAATTAGTGTTGAATCTTGAACAAGAATCACATTTTTCGATTTTGTGGGTTGGGAAACACGTGTGAGTGAAGATCGAGTGTCTTGTACAAGATTGAAGATGAGCGGAAACGCAACATGAGCACCAAACTTTCGGTTTTGATGGAAGGAACATATGGATGATTGGACTGGCGTGTTATTTGGGGCTCAAGATGTTCTTGAGCTTATTCTTGATGGATATATTCCGGTTCAAGATGCGGGAAGAAGAGAGATGCGTAGAGAAACAAGAGGAAGAAAGATCGGCGTTGTTCTTCATCCATCAATGTGGATGTGAGCGTGTTTGAGAAAATTGTTGATTCGATGGCGTCAAAGGATGGGACACACGGTAAGATGTTACGGTGGTGACATCGGTGAAGAAGGTAAAGCTTCGGTCCTTGAAAGCAATCGAGAATCTCAATGAAGAACAATGAGAAGGTTTGGTATATCTCTAGAGTGATTTTGATCATTAATGAGATGAAGCTTGTGGAGAAACTCTTTCGAACAAGTAATCATAGAGAATGTATTGAGGTTACTTACTCCTCAATTTAATTACATTGTTGTAGCAATAGAACATTCTAAAGATATGGACACCATGAGAATAGAAGAGCCGCAATGCGGTCTGAAGAAGAGTTGCGTTTGATTGAAAGAACTTCTGAGAGGGAAGTTGAGCAGGCTCTGAAGGCTTCTTTTGTTAAGAAGGACCAAAAGCTGAAAAAACATGGTAGGTCTCAGAAGTCAGGAGTCTTCTATTATGATGAAAAAAGACATCATAAGGGAAAGGAGAAGTCTAACAAGAAGAAAGTTCAATATTCTTGTTGTAGCGGTTTGGCCACTTTGCTAGAGATTGTTGGTCAAACAAAGAAGAAGCAAAAATAGTTAGAGATGATTTAGATGATAAACCTGTGCTATTGATGGCTTATGAATCTGACGAAGAACTAGTGAGGTTGTCATTTCGATTGAAGGAGAAAAGATGACTACGAATATTCCGATTACGAGGAGTGTTTCTTTATAGTCAGTCAGAAAATGACATCGAAGATTTTGAAGATGAGTCAGAATCTGAGGTTTGGAAAGAAGAGTCAGAGTTAGAAGATGATTCTGAAGATGATTCTGAGTCGGAAGAAGAATCAGAAGATGAGTTAGAATCTCAAGGAAATTCTACTTCTGAAGATCAGTCAGGACTTGAAAGTTCTGAAGAAGAGTTAGATTCAGAATATGAAGAATCTTCTGGAGACTCTGAAGATGAGTCAAATAGTGAATCTGATTCTGATCTAGATTTTGATGATGATCCAAAATCTGGTGGCAATCATGTTTCTGGAAGGGATACTCTGAAGACATAGGTTCTGGAGGACAAGCTTTTGGAGATGATCATGCTTTTGGTGGTAATCATGACTCTAAAGGTGGACCTTCTGAAGGAGGAGCTTCTAAAGGTAGTCCAACCTCTGGTGGTGGTCATGATTCTGAAGGAGGAACTTTTGAAGGTGATGGTTCTGGACAAGGTCTAGAAGTTAACAGATATGAAACTTCTGGTCGAAGTAAAACTTTCGAAGAAAGTCCAGAAGTAGATACGGTTCTATAATCGGAAGGAGATTCTGAAAAAATGAGTATTGGAGAAGTTCTCAAGAAGAAAGTGTGACTGAATTCCATTGTAAAATAACTCGAGGCTTTAGAAGGAAACAAGACTTGTAAGTTAACTGAGCTTCCAAGGGAGAAGAAACATAATCAGCGTCAGATCGGTTTTCAAGGAGAAATCTGCATTTCTGAATGGAGTATTGGAAAGTTGCACACTGTAGCAACCAGAAGAAACTTGTAGAAGTTCTGATGAAGGATGTCAAGACTGAACACCTTTTCCGTTTAAGGGATGGAATTGGTGTTGTAGATTTTGGCTAGCTGAATATGAATTAAGGGATGGTATTGAAGAGTAATTCAATATTCAGAAGTTGTCGTTAATCAGAAGTAGATGCTTCTGATGCTCTGATTTTGTTATTCATAAGACGTTGTTGTTCAAAAGCAGTAAAGCTTCTAAGGTTGTTAGTCATAAGCAAAAGATTCTGAGGTTGTTAGTCAGAAGTAGAAGGTTCTGAGGTTGCGTACAGAAGTATGTTTAACTTCTGGGTTCTTTAGCGTAGCTGTTAAGTTTAGTTTTAAGGGCACTTTAGTATTTCCTAGTTTGTACTGTTTACTTAGTTATTAAGTTTATCTATTAGGGCTTATGTGGCAATTTTCTCTTTGTATAAATAAACTAGTGGTAGATGTCATTTATAACAACAATCCTTATTTCTTTCACTCTTTTGGTAGCCGTCATTCTCTTATTATTCTCCCATTATTCCTATCATCTTTGATTCTTGTGCACCAACAAATGGTTCGAGAAAGGGATCGGCTTGCTTGTATCGAAAGTATCTTCACATAGGCAAGGGTAAGAGTCCCGCATGTAGGTAGAAGTGTCCCGTTGAATAGAGTCAACGACAGTACAAGTGTGAGGGGGAGCATTGTGGTAGACTCACACTTGAGGGGGAGTATTGGAGATAATACAAGTGTGAGTAATGTG
Source organism: Vicia sativa (assembly GCA_021764765.1). Lineage (NCBI taxonomy): Eukaryota > Viridiplantae > Streptophyta > Magnoliopsida > Fabales > Fabaceae > Vicia > Vicia sativa. The sequence goes on along the minus strand of CM038795.1, from coordinate 204,067,093 downwards.
GAAAAATAGTTCCACATTGGTTGAGAATGTGGTGACTTGAGAATTTATAAGTGAGAGAACCCTCTCAGCTATCACCTTAAGGTTAGGTGGACAAGTGGTGTGTCTCTCACAAATGTGTGTTGCTCAAACGGAAAGTCCCTATAGAGTGTAAGAATGCTCCTCGCTTTACCCTCCCCCGAGTTGTGCCAACACAACCGACGACAATAGTTTCCAAACTAACCAAATAAAACCTTATATAAAAAAAATCAAATAAAAAAAAACAATAGCTTATTTTTGGACAAAATATTTATATTATTTTCTTTTTTCAATTAGCATGTCTTTCACTATTGAAATATTTATGGTTTGTTATAATGAATTATGGTTATCTCAGTAAGTAAAAACTATTTTGAAGGTGTTTTGACTAGATACATGAGCAAAACAAAGTCTATGAGTGCTTCGTTGACAAATTATTTTAATTTCTCTTTGGAATAATGTCTAAAGATAGATTGTGAGATTTAAGATATGTATAAGATTTATTATACAATTGCACTTGGTTATTTGATGTATCTTATGGTTTGCCCTAGATTGAATTTCACACAAATAGTTAGTCAAGTGTGCAAGTTCATGCCTAATCCAGGGATCATCAAGTGGATCCTAAGGTACTTGAAAGGTACAACGGATTCGGTATCATCTTCAACATAGAGCAAGGTGTTCCATCAATTCTGGGATATGTAGACTCTAACTATGTAGGTGATATGAGATCTACACAACATGGTATATCTTTACTCTCGCAGCGGGACATATATGTTAGAAATTATCAGTTCAATCCATAGTAGCTATGTTTACAACTGAGGCAGAATACATGGAAGTAGCTGAAGTTGCCAAGAAAGCATTGTGTCTTACATGGTTAGTGAAAGAGTTGAGTGATATCTATTTGGTGAACAATCATGTGTATCATGCTAAGACCAAACATATTGATGTGAGGTTCCACAAGATCATGGAGTTGTTGGCGTTCAGACATATATTATTGCAGAAGGTTCACACTTTAGAGAATGCAACTGATATGTTGACCAAGTCAGTCACCAGTGACAAGTTCAAACACTGTTTGGACTTGTTACATGTTTCTCAGCGTTAAGCATGAGGTGTACCTCTCTAATTTTCAGGACGAATCATTATGCAATAAGTCTTTATAAGGGTTTGATATTCGCCAAAGTAGAGATTGTTTAATATGACTCATATTGTTGAGATAATTAGGATTGTTGAAATAAATAGGGCTTGTTGAGAGTATAACTCATATTGATGAGTTAATTATGGTTTGTTGAGATAATTATATGTTGTTGAGAGAGTAACTCATATTGTTAAGATAATTATTGGTAGAGATAATTGTTTGTTGAGGCAAACTAGAGATTGAGATTTTATATAAACTAAAACATCATATTATATATATGGCTTGTAACACAGTAACCTTTATACAATTCACAACATATAAATAAAGGAAACTATAACTACTCTATAATCGCATACGTATGTAAATTGGCTGAAATGCGTGGACAAAGCTTTTATTTGTTTTTCTCTACTCTGATCAGTATTCGCGTTATTGTTCTAACAAGTGGTATCGGGTCGTGATTGGTTTGGTGGAGGAGCGGATGTGGATATTAGTGAACAACAAAGTTAGTGATGTGGGTGACTCACACTTATGAGAGAGATTGTTAAATTTCAAGTGTGAAATTTGTGCTAAAGTCTCATATATCGACTAAGAATGGATAAAATGTTGAGTTTATAATAGACACTAATAAATCTCACACAAGTCCGCTCTTCTAGACATTATGAGATATTCATTAAATTACCAACATTATCACTAGAACTTCATAAAGCAAGGGTAAAATTAGATGCAGACATTGCCAAAATTAATACTAGATCTTCATAAAGCTCATATTTGTACATAAATTGTTTAATATCTCATGTTTCTTACAAACAATTGGATGCATTGACTTGCTTAAACTAAAATTGATCAAACCTTTCAGAATTTCTGCATACCATCTTATCCCAATTATACTATATAGCTGTCATTCGATTCATCATTCATGTTTGGCAATGAAAAACAAGTATGCTGCCATGAGATGTGAGGAGAAGAACAACTGGAAGCACGGATATACTTGATATTGGGCTCATATGTGTCAAAAGATAAGACCAAATAGCCAAGAAAAAACCGAATTTTGTTGCAGACATTGAATTTCAACTACATACACAATACAAGAAGACATATACAAAGTTGATGATAGATTACAGAAACTAGTCTAATAATCAAATATGACAGACTGTAAAACAGAAAGTACAATGAGATGAAATTGATCCTCAGATAAATTAGAAATACTTCCACTGTATCACAACAGGTAGCGCATACCAGTCCTTTGAGTTAGAATCGTGTCGATTCTGATTTCCTGCTAATCGGAACCATCAGGGAATCTGTCGAGCGCGTCTTGTTTCCGTTGACATAGAACTCAACCACAGCCTTCATCCTTACAAGTTTATCAGGATGGTAGTTTACATGTACAATCACAGGCTTCAACTTTTGAGTTTAGCATCTTTTCTCACAGTCTTGAACAGAACCTTACTGTTCATAAAAGGTACATATCCATTGTTCTCTTTGCAGCATGAAGTCCATCATAACCAGGATGTGAAGGGAAAAAGAGCTCTTCATTAAAAACTGCCTGATCCCATGCTTTCTCTTTAGAAAGCCGGTCGGCAACGCGATCCAAAAGCTCAATGGAAGGAAGTGTAGGTCTTATGTAAAAGAAGCCAGAGTTATAAACCCATATTCTCATGGTATGAGCATATCTAGCCCAACCCATTGACGGTTCATCAAAGACATCGTTGTAACCATAAGCCGATAATTACTATGACCATCCGACATTGACTCCACATCTGAATCCCTATAAATATAATCAAAGGGTTCTGCAAATACACAATATCAACATCCGAGAGGAGAACACTATAACCCAGTTGAAGAAACTCTCAAAATGCGAAATTTCAATCCTGAAACAGCATGGTTCCCACCGACTTGGCAATCAAATCAACACCTTCATCCGGTCTCTTCTATAGACAGGAACATCATTCGACTTACAAAACTCTTGATTCTGTCATCTAATGCAACAACCAAATAATTAAGAATGCCAACCCTCTTGACATTGGTGAACCATACTTGCAACATCTCCAACACATTAGTATTAGCCAGAACAACAACAACCTCTTTATAAATAGCAACTTCCCCAAGAGTTTTGCCAATCTAGGATTCACCGACTCATCCGAATAACAGTAGGGTTCGTTCTGAGAGCCTTGACAGTACCAAAAGGACCAGCCTTATGATTCTCACCAAGCACAACAAATTGTTCCCTTGCATGACCCTTTCCTTGCTCCGCCAAACGCAACCTTTCCATTAGACTTTTCACCTCTTTCTTCAAGTCAGAATTCTTCTCTTTAGCTGATTGAATATTCACTTTCAATGCATTAAGTTGTTCTGGCGTTTCACAAGCAGACAAAACCACCTAACAAACAAAAGAAAAAAATAAACTTCCTTTAGAATTTAGCTACACTAAATGATCAATCTGTTTTTATCCGAAGCATATATAATTCGGTATACACGTGGATGTAAAAAAAACTACCAATGACATGATTTCATCAAAAACTTCTTCACCCATAAATTGAATTGAATGGATTCAGTTCCTCTAATGTAGTAAGCAATTCACTTTCTATTTTTGAAAATTAAGTAGCAAAGATTCAATTTTTGAAGTAATATATAAAAACATGTTATTTCAACAAAAGGAATGAAGTTAGAAGTACCTTGTGATTGAGAATTGAAGAAGTTGGAACGGAAGTGAAGAATCCATGTGGTGAGAAGAAAGCGAAGATGCAGCCAAGAAGAAGACCGACGAAAACGGCGATGGCGACTCGAGATGCGGTGATTGGATGGTTTTTGTCTCTGGTGAGTAAGGCATCTCTACGACCGGCCATTGGTGGTTGATCGGAACCCTAAGAAGTCAGAGTGCTTTTTGAGAGTCGTCGTCAACTGCTTCGGTGGCAGTGGTAGCAAAGATTCGATCTGGTTAGTTACATTTATGTCTCTTTTAGTATTTCTTTTCTCTCTGTAAAATATAGTTTCTCCAGTCTAGTTATAAAATATTTATTCATTGAAGAATAGCAAGATGTATTGAAATATTATATTTAATATTTAAATATAATTTTAGTTTCGTAAGTTCAAGTTTAGTATTATATAAATTGTTATAGTTTGCAGTATTATTTATATGATAGAGGGAATAATATAATTTTTATTTTTTTATTCTTTCTTTTTTTATTAAAAGTGTTTCGCGCACTAACAAATTGATATCAAAGATTTTAATTATTGTTCTTGATCGTGCTTTCAAGAACTTTACATCAGATATCGTATTTCTAGGGCAGGTGAATCAATCAAGCGATAACTAGTGATAAGGATTCCTAATCTCTTCCAATACTTGCTGATAAAAATTAGATTCGAAGAAAAAAACATATACAATCTTTGTTTGGCTGCCAGGATACCCTAGAAGTGGTTACCGACAGTGTTCCTGCGTTGGCTGCAAATGCAACCGAAACACAGAAAATTGCCCGCAACGAAGTCAAAAATAAATATTGCAAGGTTGTTTATTGCATTCAGACAGCGGTCGATGTTGCTAACTTCGACAAAATCTCTCAAGCTGAAACGGTGAAGGAGGCATGCGATATTCTGGTCAAGTATTATGAAAGAGATAAGAAAGTCAAGGTTGTCAAGTTGCAAACTTTGCGTAGACAATATGAATTATTGTCGATGGGAGAAGACGAAAAAGTTGCAAAATATGTGTCGAAGGTCCAAATACCGTTCATCTCATGAAGGGTTGTGAAACTATGTTGGATAAGATGATAGTTAAGAAGGAATGAGAACATTGACCTCACTTTGATCACGTTATCGTAGCTATTCTAGAATGTAATCGACTTGAAACCCTAAAGCGGAAAATTTGGTTGGTTCGTTGGGCGCATGAGATTAGGATTGTCGAAAGGAAAAGAGTTCAAGACTCGATACAAGCTCGCAAGTTCGGTCATGAAAAAGATTGATGGTTCCAACAAATTCAAAGAAAAATTCGGCGGACTAAGGGCAAGAAGTCTTAGTCGAATCCCCATAAACATCAGGTCGAAGATAAAACTTCTGAATCTTCGAGAAAAGAAGGAGAAAACTATTGAAAGGACAAAGAAGATAAGAAAGATATAGTGTTATAACAATGAAAATTGGGGTCACTTCACCAAGAATTGTTAGTACCGGGAAAACAAAAATTGACAGGCAAGGACGAAGGAGCAAATCTTACATGTCAAAATTCAGATAATTCTGAAGGTGGTATAGTGGTTATGGCTGCAATTGCAGATAACCATGTCGAATCTAAGATCTAGTTCCTTGACTCAAGATGCCTGAATCACATGACTCATCAAAAAATGTGGTTGACAGATTTCAACGAGTCGAAGAAAAACATGGTAAAACTTACATATAATAGTTCGTTGCAAGTAAAAGATACTGACAACATAGTCTTTCAAATGAATAATGGAGAAAAATTATTTAAAAAAAGACGTGATCTACGTACTTGGAATAAAATGCAACATGCTAAGTGTTGAACAACTAATCAAAAAATATTTCAGAACTATTATGAAAGATGGAGTTTTAAAATTTTTTTACACCCAAAACAATTTGATTTTGAAAATTATAAAAATATTTTTCTTTCATAGAACTTTAATATTTTATCAAAATACAATTCATTAAGGAAATTTATTTTATATTTATATATTAAGTGTATTATTTCTAATAACTTTCAAGTTACAATACTATTTTATTATTAGTTCTAAATGTAATTTATTTATTACTATCATTGATTCCTTAAATAAATCGGTGCATCGCCCTTGTAAGGGAGACTCACGTTTCATAAGTGGAGACAGTACAATATCCCTCCCAATCACAGATAAGATGTACCCATAACTGGTTATTTAAGCCAAAACACCAATAGTCAATTATTATGATTGAGACAAAATCAATGTGATTAATTACATCACTGGTGTCAAGATAAATCTCGACCCAAAAGTCATTAGTGTCGGTACATCATTTGTCAACCTTGAAATTATTACATTCATTATTAAAGTCTAACTAGGCAGCATCTATTCGGCTGGAAAAAACAACCAAAGGATAAAATGGCCGACGAAGATTTAAAGTTCAAAGGGCATATCTCAACAGAATGTGACTGACAAAACTAATTCTTCAAAATAACAAGTCATCACTTTGACAAAATGTATATATACAAAATGGGCACGGCAAAACAAATCTACGCAACTTCAGAACCCCTAATATATGAAACTACAACTGTGGTATCATCAAGCTTGCCACCGTAGTAACGAAATCCAGCATCTTGAGCAGCAGTTGAGAAAGGAGTCTGCCTGTCTTTATCCAGTGCGCGTTGGCGTGCCAATGCAGCTATCTTCTGAGCAGTGGCCTGAGGGCTTAAGCCAGCTCTTACACCGTGAACTACCACTGCTGTAATCTCATTATGGTATAGGTTATCAAACAACCCGTCTGTACCAGCAACTATGACATCGCCAGGAGCAACAGCAACTGTAAAAACCTGATATAAACAATAGAACCAATCTAAGTACCCTGCAAATATCACAGAACTATATGCATAGAGCCAGACATCCAACAGATGAAAGAGTTTATTCTCCAGTGACCACAAATAGTAATCAATTGCAAAACCTGACTAATTGCCATGGTTAAATACCGTATGAAGATAATATTCGCAAAACTTTACCACATGGCATTAACAAGACAAGATATTACGCAGAAACTAGTAGTAATACAGGTTTGCTAACAAATCCTGTCATGTGTGCGCGTAAATGTTTCGTAGCAAACTTGTTGGAACATTGCAGGACTAAGGCCTCAAATATAAACAGGTAGGGTCAGTGAGCAATTATATCAAAATATGTATGGATCATATACTACCTAAATAATATGCTTGACTCAACAACAACTAATTAATCGAAAAAATATCTGGACCTCATTATCACTGGGACGGATGAGTGGTTTCTACTTCCGGTCACTCAACCACCATTTAATCAATCAACCTAAATAATTCTGTCAAAACTATACCTATTTTTTTCAGTTAATAGCATAACTCTTTATTGAATGTCTAAACTTATATGACTCTGTAAATTTAGTACTCACTTACCTTTTCTTTTATATCATATCCATAAGTTTACAATCTGTATTAATTAATGGATGCGAGTTAGGTTTCAATTCGACTATTGCCGAATAGATTATATGTTAGGCCTGAATTTGCAATTACAGACCTCAACTATAATTAGAGCTAAAATATGTAAGAGGAAACATGCCAAGGACCGATCAGTTTATTTGGTAAACATAAAAATTGAATAAAGACAGTACATAAGGGACTGAATTGCAAAACTTAAAAAGCAGTTAACGAAATTGAAAATATCCTATAAACAAGGATTATAAACTTAATTAAACAAATATATTTCAGGAACTCTTCAGAGGCTAGGTCCAAATCTTACAATTGGAAAGTGATATAAATAAAAAACATCATATACTTTTGTATGCATTTATAATTGCATAGGGAAAGTACATATGAAAGAATAACTTTCGAGAAATGTTAATAATTAATACCTGGCCAGAACTAGGTAAATCACTATTGCTACCATATTCCAACTGATACGTAAAATTGAAATCATGTTGCTGCACTGGAGACCGGAATATGGTGCAACCATCACGGATAACCATAAACCCGCTGTCTCCCAAATTTATGGCATTAAGCCCCTGTAAAAAGAGCACAGCAAAATGAATATATGTTGACAACTGATTAAGAGACCTTGTAACAAGGATTACAAAATAACATCAAAATTCAAAACCGATTCTTGATAACTCACTATATGCCAAAAAAATTGACAAAAAAATAAAGGTGGGTCATGTTCCAGGAATTCAAAAGTACTCAACATTTGCTGATCTTATGCTTTGACAAGTTCAAGTCCAGCAGACTTCTATTTCAAGAAATTAAAGAACATCAGTCCCTTTTCATGCCAGTTAAATATCAGAAGGGGGCAAGATTTACAGAGGTCTAAATTACTGCCAATACAAATTATGACATCCTTGACCTCCTAAAAAATTATCAGTAGACATTGAAAATTATTTTGAAAGCCCGTGTATCACTGATTAGTTTCCTAGTTGTGGCACTCTACCACATATAACTTACTACAAATAGTGACATAATATGTAAGGGCTGAACACAGTTTCCAAATGGCCCTTGGATTATTCAAAAATAGATAATGGAAATATCAGGAAAATATATGCAATAACTACAGAATACAAACTTCATAAAGAATTTCTTTCAAAAAAAAAAAACTTCATAAAGAATTGAAGTGTTAGCTTTCAAGCACTGTATGACAGAATTGAAGTTCTTGCAATACTCCAAAGTGGGTGGCATAAATGTGAAGCTAACCTGATCAGTAAGAGCAATGATGCATGCGGTGGATGAACCCTTGGCTTTAGTACATGAGTGTGCTTTTTCCAGCACCCTAGCTGGGTCAACAGAACCTTTGGGCTCATCTCGAATAGCATCCACTGATTTGGACATGAGCTCGCGAGAGTAAAATCCAGAATTAACACCAAGATCTGCCCAGCCACCAACACCATCAGCCACCCCTACTGCTTGTTCTTCAGAACATATAAAATGAGCATCTTCTCCTCCAGTTTCTTCTTTATCAGGATGAGGCAAGTAGCATGATCCTGATACCAGCTTCAGGGTTTTCCCAGAAGGAGTTTTCCTGCAGTCACCATATCCAATCAGGTCATATCAACAATTAATATTGGAAATTCAGACTATATTTAGTCACTGTATAGAGTCATCAGAAGCTTTTTATTATAAAATCCAAATGTCGATGAGAAAGAATTTATAACAAAAAATAAAATCAAGTTACTAATTTGCATATAATCCATAAACTGATTTCATAAACTATCTTAGAGAGCTTATAAAATAAGTTGAAAACAGCTTTTAGACATACTATAAGCTGTTTTCAGAAGCTCTCAAACGGTATCACAAATTTTGTGTCAATATCTTTAAAAAAAAGTGTTTGTGTCAGTAGATAAGCTCAATTATGTCAAGCAAAACAGAATCTAATTAATAAATCCAGACAGATCCTTATTAATAAAACAGATACTTTGAAGTCATTGATATAAAATAAATGATTTAAAATGTCAAGGTAAAATAATGGAAGTCATCAGGCTTTTGTGTATCAAGGGAAACCTAGAACCTTCAATAACATAAGGTCTTTAAATCTTTGGTAAATAAATATAGACTACTTGACTTTCAATCTCAACAACTAACCTTTCAACTTCAACAAAACGGCCCAGTAACTGTTTTTACTACCATTTTAACTAGTGAACTTCCATTTTGAAGGGTGGGTTATGGGTTTTACAATGATAGGACAAACTCCATCTACAGCAGAACTTTGAGGGTCTACAGTTCCCTATGCCCAAAGGCCCTGACTTTCAAATGATGAGATAGCCTTTCTCTCAACCCTTCTGAGTATGAGAAGGGTTAGTTAATCATTATGTTCATATTCCCAAAAAAGGGTCAGTCAAATGCATATGATCAATAAATGTCAGCTTTTCAGTTATCTAAAAATGTTAATGCTAAAAGAACTCAGAAATCCTTGCCATGTAAATCTGGGATTCAACTCAATCATGTATCTTTTACACAAAATTGCATTAGTTAATATCCTCATGGTCAGTTTAAGGTACCTCAGAGCATAAATCGATAAATTTCAGTATGCCAATAACTCAAACAGCCAAACTACATATAACAGATCACTAAGAAACACAATGCAAAACAAGCAGCACTACAATTTATATATTGATTAAACTGTAGAGAATTGATATTGTTTCATGAGCATGCTATGTTTACAATGGCAAGGGGACATTATCAAAGGGATACAACTTACAGTTCAGATGAATCTGCAGAATTCGTTAGCTTCTTCTCCTCGCAGGCAGCAGTGTCAAAAGGGGCATCATGAGCGGGCCCAACAGAGTTGCATGATGTTGACGAACTATGGAAATCTCCTTTCCCCGACTGCGTGAAAGGGAAAGAACTGCACCAACTTTTTGCAACATTACAAACAAAATAGCCAAAAATTGCACCATTATCTGGCCTCTGGTGGTTATTCAAACTCATGCTCACTCTTCCACCATTTCCCAAACCAGTGTTCAAATAGACATTGTTGCTACTCTTAGTTACCAACAAACCCCGACCACTACCACGCTTCAGAGTCAAGTAATCTAAAGAGCCTGCCCCACCACCCATCCCAGGTAAGCGGGCAGCCATTGTTTTAATCTGAAACTTACCACCAGCTGAAAACTTCCCCGGTCCAGAAAGAGCACAATCAATATGATAACCACAGACCTGTATCGATGGCCCAGATACAGACGGAACCGAAAACGTCCTAGATACCGTATCAACAACAGACAAAGTTCTTCTTTTGCCAACAAACTCAGAACTAGAAGCTAAGGCAACCCCGGGACGCACAAACAGGGTTGCCTCCAACAACGCCGAACTCGATTTATTCACAGAATGAAAAAACTTAGAACTACCAAACCACAATTTCCCTTGTCCAGTCAAAACCTCAGCAGTGTCCTGAAATCCAGTTTCCTTCCCCAAAATCTTTCCAAATCTCGAAAAGTAATTGGATGGCATTTTAACAAGAGAGTAATTCAGATTCATCAAACACAACAAGACGGTTACCAGCACCAACACAAGCTAAATACAATAATCTCATAACTCCACACACATTAAACCTAACCTAAATTGACCACAAAAAACAAAAAACAAAAGCATAGGAGGAATCTTCAATTAATTATAAACCTGAGTCAATGCACAAAACAACTAAAATAAAATTGAAATGAAATAAAAAATAATAAATTGTTAAATAAGAGAGGGGAATCTTACAATAGGGGAAAGGTGAAAACCCTAACCCTAAAAAAGATTGGAATGTAATGAGAATGCGTTGATGATTATTGAGAGAGAAATTAGGGTTTGGGTTGAAGGCGGTAAGTTTCCAGGTTGAGAAAATGAGCTTGTAACAAACCACAAACCACGTGCGTTTATAAAATTAATTTTATTGTTTTCTTTTAAACGGAATCTCGATATTTCTATATAAGTTTCGCATGTGCGTTTATAAAATTAATTTTATTGTTTTTTTTAAAAAGAGTCTCGAAATTTCGAAGTTTATACATTATTTATTATTATTATTTATTTATTTTTTATTATTATTATTATTATTATTATTATTATTATTATTATTATTATTATTATTATTATTATTATTATTATTATATAAAATATTTTATTTAAATCAAAAATCAATTGATACATGTTGATTGCTTATATCCAGATTATCTCAAGTAATGTCACTCAATTTATGAGCTCCATTGTGGTTGATTTCTGTCAAGATTTAGGAGTATAGGCAAAGTTCATTTAAGTTGTCTATCCACAATAAAATAGACCGGTTGTGTCGAAGGACAAAATAATATTGAGCAAGATAAGAAAAAGGTGTGTATTGGTCAAAAAGTATATGTGTGCATGTTCTCCAGGAAGAGCGTGAAGACTCAAAGGCCTTAGTATATTTATACCACGATATAGTTGTTAGGACTTGCCCACGGCATCAAGAAGTCTTGTATGGTGGTGTTTATGGTAATTTAGGAGTCGTACTCGAGTGAGACACCTCATCAGCCTGCTTAACAACAACTTGTTCAACAAATATCTCTCCACTGACCTCCTTATAAATTGTCGGGTCAACAACATGCTTGATCAGGAGGCGGTAATCCACAATAACAGGTACCTCCTCGGCAGTAGAAGTTCTATTAGTATGACACCGAGATACATGAAAATGTGTCTGCTCAGACAACTGTTTTCGATGAAAACCAGTCAGAAGACATTGTCCATCATATAGTTTGGAAACATGTGTCTCATCAGTCCGACCTTGAGTTTCTCAGTAAGCCTACCTACGACAAAATTGTCTTTATCCCGGATCCTCATTGAAATAAAGAAAAGGAAAAATAATTAGAAAAAAGATAAACTATCGAAAATTTTAAAATTTCCTGTAACTTTTCAACAAAAAAATTGAAATATCAAAAATTTCAAAATTTCAAATATAAAAATTGAACCATCGAAATCTTCAAAATTTCTAATAACATATAACAAAATAATCGAAAAACTTAGAAATTTCATGTACAAATTCACTAAAAGATTCAGTGAAAATCTATCAAAAATTTCACAAAAAATACCAAATTCTTTTTACTGTTTCATGAAAATTTTGATATCTTCTGTAAATCTCCGTAAATCTCCGTAAATCTCCGTATTGTCCAAAAAAATTAAATTTGCAATTTGGTACTAAGAATTTAGAATAATTATGAAAAAAATTATTTGAATTATTTTGATCTTTTCATACACTTTGGATGTGCCAAGTATAAATGTAGGGATGTCAACTTAAATGCTCCTAAATATAGATTGGTGGACCAACGAGATGTATTGGGTCCATTTTAACAACTCAACGACTCATATATCTTTGAAAAAGACTTGTTTAATAACATCATTTTCTCAACAACTTATTATTTTTACTCTATTATAATTTATCATTTATAATTTATCTTAATTGAAAAGAAATTATAATCATTAATTTTATCAAACGCTATACATTTCGATATCCACCATAAGTCCATAAGCATAAATTCAGACGCTACAAACTAACTTGTCATACCTCCCTCATTGTCCCAAACGAAACAAGTTCTCATAATTCCATGGACTTTACAAGCCAATTTAGAATTGTAGCTTTTTTTGCCTAATCCTATCTTAAGCAATTCCTCAAGACTTTACTAAAAAAAGAAAGGAAAAAATAGCTAATACTTATTTCATATTTAATGGTAAAGATGAAATACATATCATAAATCTTAAAATTTGTTATTACTCTATGAATAGTAGAGTCACTTTTTCTTTCTATCAACTATTTGTAAAGAAAATGCTGTGAGTTTCAAAACAATTGTGTCGTCACTGATACTAAAAGTGACCTTATATAACTCAAACACAAGGAAATGATTAAACCAAAAAACATTGAAGCTTCTCATTAAAATTTATTTCCTTTGAAAGCTAAAACACAGTGAGACATCAGAGGATTAAAAACTAAGGAAATCTCTTGAACTAGTTAGAGAAAAGTGCCGATCAACTGCGATCATTTACAACTTGATTTCCTACAAACATGCCATCTCTTCTTTTCGGGAAACCGGGAGGATCCATAGTTGATGCTCTATATTTAAGCTCGGAAGCTGCTCGAAAATCAGGATCAACTGAAGCTGGTCTAGGATTGTGCTCAGCAGTACCGAGTCTATAGTTACTTGCTGCTCCTCCACCAGGAAACCTTGTAGGAGAGCCGTACCTTCTAGGCGGTGGTGGACCTCTCAGAGCTCCACTTCTAAGATCCATAACATCAGCAGAAGTTCTCGAAGAAGAGTCGACAAAAGATCTTTCGGTTGAACTAGATGCCAAGGAGCACCGGATGCTGATGCTAAGGGATCGTCCGTCCCCATGATGTAAGTGCTTCCTTCTTTTGGAGAAAAATGCCAAGCCCGAAAGGAAAAGTACGAAGAACAATACCGGACTAGTCCACATCATGGTATTATACTCGCCTTTAAAGATAGGTAGATTGGAATGATACATTCCAACGTAACCGCCTCAAGTCCAACGATAACAAGCTTTTCGGTCACTAGCTATCAACGGTATCATCACTTTTGTTTTCATTCAAACTCGGGTCGGATTATTCAAGAATGAGGATCTAAGCTCATCGATGCTTGAGGAGAAAATCGGCCGAGGCACCCCGACTCTCACATAATGAGGAGACGAAACATTAAACACGAAAACCTTTTTAGGGTTAACAGTTAGCAAGTACCCTTTAATTACCTGCATGGCAAGAGGCTCCTCCATTTCAAACTTCTTCTTATACCTAACCCTGCATTTGAAGTTCATTACATCTCCAAGCAACAAGATATAAATCAAATCACCGTCCGATGTAAATCCATAAGCCTTGGAACGGTCCGTGGCATCGAACACATAGCCTCTAGCAAGAGAATGGTTCAACCCTTCACATTCAGATTCTCTGATTTTCATGCCCCTTAAATCAATAGATCCTGCACCAGTTTCTGTCAAAAACATAAGCCTTTGCTTCAAGAAAACTAACGGCTTAGAACTCGGCATAACAGAACCATAAAACAAACCACTTTCCTTAAAAACCTTAATCTTCCCACTAGTATCAGCCGATAGAATATACTTCATCCTCCTTACAGAATGAACTTCCAACAAAGTTATAGCCAAACCATTCTCATGATTTTCAGGTGACACACACTTGCCAACATTTTCCATGAACAACGAACTCCAATCTTCGCCACTCGATCCCTCCCAAACTCTATGTATCAACATCTCCCCATTTTCATGACCAGTTACAACAAAACTCTCATTCTTAAAAGCAGAAGTATACGAAACCATAGCCGTAATAGGCGAATCCAACAAAGTATCAAACTCAACCAACACATCACCATTTCTCAAAACACATAAACCCTTCCTTTTCATCACTAACTACTACATACTTACTTAACCCTTCATGATCTTTAAAAGGCAAAACATTTATACAAGTTGCATCAGAATCCAATTTCACAGCAGATGCAAATTGAAACCTCTCTGACCAAAAAGGAGTATACTTGGTCACAGACATTCCCTTAGCTCTCTCACCATTTTGAGTTTTCCCCTCAAATTCACCATCTTCAACAACCACTCTACTATCACTAGATCTTCCATCATCACCACCACTTTACCTGAGTAAACCTACTTTTCTCTTGAGCTACCTTAGGAAGCTCTTGCTGCAGTTGCTTTGATTCTAATCTTGCAACTATATTACTTAGATTTCTCACTAACTCTTCAAGTTTATTCAACAAAACTTGTTGATCCAATTGATGATTAGTTGTTTTGTATTCAGAAACAGATTCACCGTCATTGGATTTGGATGGTGATTGTATTGAACATGTTTCAGGGGTAATAGGGTTACTAGAAACATGAACAGAAGAGAAAAAGATAAGCAAACAGAAGATAAAAAACTTGCCTTTATGTTGAACCGCCATTGAATTGGAAGAGCTATTGTTGTTGAGCTATTGTTGGATCTGAAAAAGAGGGAATTTTGCATAAATCTATGTTAGATTTGCTGAATCTGAAGAAAGGGTATTGAATTGGATTTGACTTGGATTGAAATTAGGGTTAAAGAACACGAATGGATAAACAAAGACATGTAACTGAGTTAGAGTTGAAGTGTGTAACATAGGATATGATCTGGTCAGATCGGTTTGATATATCTTTGTCAAATAATCTTAAAAGACAATGACAAAAATATTTATGTCCTACATTCATGCTCCTACCAAAATTTTATATTTTCCTAATTTTATTTCTCTTCTAGGCTAAAATAAAATAAAATTATTTATTGCCATGGACACTTGGTTTTTACTTTTTATTATTATAAATAAATTATCATAATTATTTACTTTTTATAGTTGAAATATTTTCCTAAAATATCCTATTTAAGTTTATTATTTTTTGATTTTTTTCCTACTGTTATACATCCCAAAAATTGGGATGCACTTATTATTTATGTCATGCATGATAAATATTATAGTGTGCGTCCTATTTATGTCCTACTTTATGCATGGTCTAGTTTTAATTTATTAAATCAATTTAATTTTAATCTTACATTGATCAAATGATAATATTGTATATTTTTCTTGTCATATTCATGTCATCCTCTCGTAAAGACTCGATCATGACTGGTTTATATCGGTTTGCACATAACTCAAATTAAATCATAGATTTATTAAAGTTATTAAAGGTGTATGATGATATTATTAAATTTTCATGTCATATTTATATCATTGTCTTGTAAAAGATTGGGTTGTGCGAACTACTTATGTCGCACACCATGACTTACTTTTAATTTTAGATTTATCAAATTCATATGATATTAGTATACATCCTTCGTGTCATATTCACATTCGTCTCTCAATCGTTTAAATACATAAGTCATGCATCTAAATACTCGAAGATGATCGTTGGAAACATATTTACCACTAACATGATTTGGAACATCAAACTTCAATGAAACACAGAGTGAGGGTTAAAATATGTATAACCATGCAGTGCTTATCCCAAAGTATTTTGAACTTTGATTGTGAAAGTAAACATGTCACCCTTTCCACCAAAGTTTTATTAATTATTTCGGTCAACCCATTCAATTGTGTTGTCTTTGGAGTAGACTTTTGATGATGTATACCTTGATCTTGACAATACTTGTCGAAAGTTCCAACATACTCTCCATCGTTGTCGGTTTAGATACATTGAGTTTATCAAACACTTGACTTTCGCTTGAGGTATAAGTGCGTGTTTTCCGAGATCAATCATCAATGAAAATCACAAAGATATATGCACCACCAGTATTGGGTATTAATTGGACTAGGGGTTTTGCATATTGAGCAATTTTGAAGTAAAAATCACTTCGAACCACAAGAGAAAAAAAATGTGGGTTTGATTTGGCTTGTTGGTTTTAAATAATAAACCAAACCAAACTAATGCGGTTTCATTGGTTTGGTTGGTTCGATTTTGACAAATAAAATTATTCAGCCATGTATACACAT
This sequence comes from Vicia sativa, assembly GCA_021764765.1. NCBI lineage: Eukaryota > Viridiplantae > Streptophyta > Magnoliopsida > Fabales > Fabaceae > Vicia > Vicia sativa. The sequence goes on along the minus strand of CM038795.1, from coordinate 204,050,292 downwards.
ATAGAGGAAATATAATGTGTTTAATCGTTCATCATTCATAAAAAATTAAATTAAATTACATTTTTTGGTCACTTTTTAGTATTTTCGCGATTTTAGTCCCCTATTTTATTTTTAACACTTTTGGTCCTTTCTTTTATTTTAAAAGCAGTATGTTTCACTTTTAAAATACATGTTGTTCCTCCTTGTAATTGTATAACACAATCGATATTTTATTATATGTCGTATTTTAAAAAATGACATATAGCGTTTTTTGTATTAAAGTAGGGATGGGGACCAGTGTTAAAAACAAAATAGGGGCCAAATAATTAGTAAAAATTATAATTGTCAAAATATGTTTATAATTTAATAAATAAAATTACATATTATAATTTTATCTAAATTTGAATAATGATATATAAGATTGCATTTTATATAAATATTATACAAAGAATACGATAAAAATATATTTTGTGAAAAAATAATATTTATAAATGAATAATATTTTATTTTTATGATTTGTAAATTTAATAAATATTATACAAAAGAATAAATAAAATATACATTAATACATATTAATTTCTAAAGAATTAAAAAATATATATTGGTTAAGATTTTATAACATATCTTGTTTGATTTGGTTTGGTTTGGTTTGTAAAATCGCAAACCAAACCGCGAAGCGTTAGAAAATGGCCATCCGAACAAATGTGATTTTTTGTTTTGGTTTGGTTCGGAGGACATAAAGTAAACTTACTTTGTCTACCTCTAAACATGTGAACACTTTCAACTTTGCATCGAGACACCATACAACACATTATTCTTTTCTACAATACTCAAACATTTTCATCATTATTGACGCTTGCCGCTAATTCATATGAGCTATCATTGTCACAAGTGTTGATGTAACACTTCGAAACCTCGAGAGTTCGAAGACATACTAATTAGTTTTTTCCTTCAACAATCATTCTTTTTTATCTTCATTCATTGCCCAAAATCATCATATCCTTCAATATCCAATTTTCCAACGAATAAGATTGACGAAGTTTGGAATGTTTACAATTTAGAATATAGTGGTCTTGCTAGTTTTGACAGATATCTCATATTCTCATGATATTAGGCATTGTTATTTCCAAACATCAAATCGTCATCAAGTAAAGTTGAAAAGATTGCATCTCGATGTTGCATGAGTTGAAGCATCAATATCAACCACCCAATACATCTCATCACAAGTTAGATTAACATTCTCTACACAGCTATCACAAACAACAAAGAAATCATTAAAGATAACAATATCTTCTTTATAGTCACCTTCATTTTTGTCGTCGTTGTAGCTCTTCTTCTTGTTTTCCCTTTTTAACTTCCAACAATACCTTTTTATATGCCCCTTTTCCTCATAATGATGACACCCAATATTAGAGAATCTATTAGAGTCTCATTGTGATTTACCATGTGATGTCCCACAATTACTTGAACATCTACTTTAATGTATTTCTCTCAATTTAGTAACCAACACCTCGAGAATGTGAAAAACCTTGTGACTTACGCCTCAACTCCTCATTCAACACGCTACTTTTAGCCAAGTTCATCTAGATGATACCATTCAGAGCGGAGTTAGACAATGATGTCCTACATGACTCCCAATAATTAGTCAAAGAACCAAGAAGCCACAAACCTTGAATTTCATGTGTCAATAATTCATGATAATTGATTTAGAATCCTTTGGAAAGTGTTCAAGTGATCGATCATTGGAGAATCATCAATATACCTTAATGACATCAATTTCTTAAACAAGAACAACTTATTGTTCCCCGTATTTTTACGCCCAACTCATCAAGTTTGATCAAAGAGATGGGCATGGTCATCAAACTCACGTGATTCAAAATATTATCATCCGCCCATTGACGAATATAACCACAAATTTGTCAATGCAACAAAGTTCATTCTTAATCATTATTTTCATTGAGTTTTCATTAAAGAAAATCGGTAAGTGAAAACTTTTCACAAACAAATAAATATTCTATTTTTCAAAACCAGACATTATAATTGAAATCGTACCAACTCATCCTAGGTAATTTATCTCCATCGTTACATTAAAATACCGATTATAGACACTATTCATGGGAGAAATCCACTCATGGAATAATTCAACAACACAAACTCTCAAATATCAATGCAAACAGGCAGTCAAACCACCAATACATCACAATTTTAGCGTGAAAAATATTCGTTAAACATCATCATAGCTAGTACGGTAAGAACACATAAAATGGGTATCAAGCGTAGACACATGTAATTATCCATTAAAATAAGTAGATATGGATCACGATGCAGTATCTTAGTATCCACCCCGCTCATACTTGTACAACGATATTTTCATATTTAAATTCATATCATCGTATAAAATGCATGTCTATCTCTAAAAGAATACATCACAATTAAAATATTACATTTTAATATAGGTGTTCATTTATTTCATAATTCTACAATAAAAATAATGCGATATTTTTAATTGATAAATTTTTACTAGAATTGTGGATAAGCGATCTGAACTAGGTACATATAAGTACATCTATAAGCGTTGACGCTCGAATATGAACTCTGGTACAAATTTTTTAAACTCAAATATAGGGACAAGTACTATAATATCCTACCTATATTCTATCCATTATCATTCCTCCAAATAGTACTAAAATAAATTAAATATAAACTAATAATAAATTAATGTAATATATAATATTAATATTTTTATTGTATGTTAACTTCCTGTTCATTTTGCTCACTAAATTAAAAAAGAAAGATATTATACCCATTTATTCCATTTTCTTTTATAGTAAATTTTGACTTTTAGATTATTCAATAAATATTTAGATTATATTTAAACTAGATATATCAATTATTCAATGAACATGAAAAGTCAACAATTATTTATAAAAGAGAATTGAGGGAGTAATAATATTTTTTTTCTATCATATGAAAAAGATCAATATAATATGAAACCAAAATGAACATGGGTTAAACATACTTAGAAGTTAGAACAAAACAACATTAAGTCTTAAAATATATGAATGTGCTTTGATTTTGACCGATTTTAAAATCAATTAGAAATTCAATTTAGCCTTAAAATATATAAATGTGATTTGATTTGGATCAATTTTAAGAAGAAAAAATCAAGATCGAAATTTTGAAAAATTAAATTTTACACTATCAATCAACCACAAAATTTTACATTTTCAACCAACTACAACCATATATCAAGACTCATCACTCTTTTATTTTTAGAAAACTATAAATTTACTATTCTACACCGTCAATCAATACATATTTATTAAACCCTAAAATTTTGCATTTCATTTGTTTGACATCAAAATATATTTCTCGTTCAAGAAAAAAACATTATTCTTATCATATTTAATTATATGTTGAATATATTCCTTGCACTCCACTATTTGCATTTTATCGAGGAAAAAAAAAATTTAGAGAATGTCCCATGGTATGTACGGGAAAACTAATTTATATTCTATAGTTAATAATAAAACACAACCATACCACACAATTCTGTGATTGAGACTTCCTTATGATTTCTTTTTTATAATCCTTGCAATATTTTTCTCTTGCACTCAATTAAAAAAGTATAATCATATTTTTAAATTTCAAAAACAAGGTCAACACAACCCTGTGATTTTTCCTACCAGAACAAGTAATCCTTACAATCATTCTAATGGACATAGAGAAAAGAATGGTAACACATAATAACTTTATGAGAATAGATTGGCCAAAATATAGGCAATCCATTACAGGATTCTGCATTATGAGAGAAGTATCAGAATAGTTCAAAAAATAAAGATGAAAGGTTTAATATGGACGATCATCGCCTCAGAGTAGCTCAATTACATTATCAAATCACTTTCAAGTATAGAATGATGAAAAGGCAAAATATACCCCATGGTGACCACAAAAGCCATCACAACTAGATAGCAATCTATCAAGCAATTGAGCTGGTATATCGGATGGAAAACTACATCTCGAAATTCAATGTGGACTCAACACTGAGTTTGGGAATTTTCTTTTCCTCGGCCAAGTTAACGGACGCCACAACCTGTAAGAAGACATAGCTGATAGTTAGAAGTTATACATGACAAATAAATACTCCCTCCGTCCCAAATTATATGACGTTTTGGTCATTTCACAGAATTAAGAAATTTAATTATTACTTTATGAAAAGTGAAATTGTGTATGAGTTTACAAATTTGTCCTTCAATAATTACATTGGAAAACATAATCAAAAGAATGAGAGAATAAAGAGAAATAAATAGTAGAGGGTATATTAGACAAATAGTCATAAATCATGTATTGGGATTCTAAAATGACTTATAATTTGGGTCAAATATATTTGGCAAAGTGACTTATAACTTGGGATGGAGGAGTACTTGCTACTAACAATCTCCACAGATACCAACCAATTCTTCACATTTATTTAGGAAACCAAGTGATCTACTGTTCTTATGAGACTACATAAATAACTTGATTTTCAGGTAACACAATCTGCACATCCTCAAACTCAACCAATTTCACAAAATCTACCGACTATATTTTGGCAAACATACATAGATCCCTCCGAAGATAAAATGCTACATCCTTATTCCTTACACAGTCTATATTAGTAAGTTTGTATGAGCGCTAAATCTCCAATCAACACATAACCCTTCATATTGCGTACAATTGAAGCTTCCAATATAAAGAGATTGACGGATGAATAAACCCTCCAGAAAACTCACATCTCCCCAATCGCAAACAATGCCAGTAATTAATGGAGAAAAAAACAAGCACACAATTGAAGTCGTAAGACTTGTAAAATCAACCTATCAATAGTCTTACACCAACCAATGTATTATTAGTCAGCAATACTCACTGCACCGCATAAATGCATAAAGCTGCATGAAGAGAAAAAACCACACACAAATAGCCAAATTTATAAATTTCATCACCACAAAACAATTCAAAGCACTAACAATAGATATCAATTCAATCCAATGTTCTAACCAACTAACATTACAACACAACTCTAGATTTGCATACAAATAACCAACCATGTTGCCAAATAGTTGCTTAAACTCCTCCAACCGCCGCAATTATAGTCGAGTAGTAACAATTTCAAAAATCAATCACATATACTAAAATCGACCACACAATTAAAAACACTAATTCAAAACCATGATAAAAAAATATACCTTGAAGGAACCAGTTTGTTTGGAACTCCTTGTCCACTCCAACCCTAAGACCTTGCTTGAAGTCTGATAAGAAGCTTTGAGAGAATCGTCACCATAAACTTTTCCAGAAACTGCAAAGTCCCAAGAATTCTTAGCAACATCATAGGTAGGTTCAATTGTAGTCAAGCCCTTATGATTATAGCTATACTTCAATTTACAGTTCCCAGATTCAACAGCGTAGTTCGCTGAAACCTTGTTCGATGGGTCCCACACCAACGTTCCGTCCAGAATCGTTCTGTTATCTCCTTTGCTGTGTATGTATGCCAAATTCAACGGTTTCTCTGCAACCCTAACGGTGTTCATGAATTGAAACCGAAAATCCTGCAAACAGAAAAATGAAATAGACCGAACCGGTTTGGTTTAGAAATGAACCGGACCGTTTTGGAAATTGCGGTTTGTAGTACCTTTTGGGGACGTTGTAGTCGACACTGAAGGAGCCGGGTTTCTCTACGGCGAGGACCAGGCCGGTTAAGCTGGGGCCGTTTTTGATAGTGGCGTCGGTTATGGATGCTCGGAGTTTGATGTCGCCGGCGTTGACGGCGAAGGTGGCGGCGCCGCTGCTGTTGTGGTCAAGGTCGTATTTACCCTTCAAAGCGGCCTTCATTGTTAACAACGGGTGGAGAAGGGATGAAAATACGAATATTATTTTTTTGGATTTTTTGTGAAGTGAGTTGAAATGAAATTGAAGATATATATAGTGGCGCTGATTAGTGACTAGTGCGTCATTTTTTTAATCATGTTCTTGGTGCCGGCTAGTGTAGTTTTTTGTTTTTAATTTCACAAATTCCTTAAATAAGCGTTCGTTTAATAGTCAGTGAACTCAATCTTTCATATTTTGTTAATGAATGGCGAACCATACTTGATCTTTACAATTTTGTGATTGTCTTTGTATGATAAAATTTTTATAGTGTGTTTTAGATCTTCAATAGAGATATTTATATTCAGTGATCTTAAATTTTCTTTAGGATTTTACATCGTTAAAGTAAACATTTTCAACTTGTCATATGATATTCATTCTAGTGTATTGTGTTTTGGTATGAAACAATAAGACAAATGTCTTATATTTATAGAAGTTATACATTAAGCTCAAAAGTTCTATCATGTACCAATGAACGTTCCAAAAATGCATCTCTGGTACCACCTTTATTTTGAAGATATATTTTCAGAAACTCCCCTAACGGAACAGAATAAAATAGAATAGATATTAAACATGTACTTAATGTAGATTTTTTTGACAAACTTCAAAAATGTATTATTAGACATCATAACACATTAATACAATGTTACTTGTAATAAATTGAAAAACAAATACTAAAATTAACCTAAAAATTTGTCACCAGCTAAATCTATAACTATTGATGGTACCCCTTTGACTTTTGTTTATTTGTTTATGTTCTCGCTCAATTTGGTGAACTTTTGCATCTTTTCAACAAAATAGTTTGGCCAAGTCGCAACTTTCGTTGTTGAATGAATTGTCCACTTCGGTGATGTAAGTGGTATAGAGCATCATGCTTTCAATAAACTTGAAAACCCAACATAGATAATACGAAATTTGGATTTGGAGGTGGTGCAATGTACCTTTTTTTTTCTCTCCGAGAAATTGTATCTTGTAAGATCAATACACACTATATCATACATGCTTGTTATGGGATGGCATATTTCAAGGAAGCTCGTCCATTTGTCCTCCGGTGCAAGTTCACTAATGCAAGGAAAAAGATAGTGATAAAAAATTTCAAAATTTTCTTTATTTCAGCATAGTTATGTGTATGATTCTTTATTGCTTCTCAACTCTTGGATAAGTTGATGATGGGCAAGCGTGTGATCTTTTTCTCATTGAAAACTGCAGTTATTGTCACCTTGACATTGAAGACCGATTCAATGTATTTGTGGATACAAATCGTCATCACCTAAATGAATGGGGTTTTTGGTGGAGACTGTGGAGAATGTGGTTTGCAAATGTGAGCTCGTTTGAAAACACTTTTTTAACATGTTCAAAATATGAAGGGGATCTATCGTTGAATTGTCACTTGGTATAAGTTTGACCTTTTAAGGAGCTCTTTTTGTTTTACCGGAGAATGGTTTCAAGTCCGTTGTTTTGGATGCAATCTTCCTAAATTGCTCTTTGATTTGGAGTTTCATATTGTCATCGACTTTCAAATCTATCGGTATCACTTTCCATTTGGTCAAGACCTATATTCATTTACCATCTTTCATGACACCATCATCATCAAAACTAAGCCTTTTAAACGGTGTGAACTCCATCCATTTGTATCTTGCTATCAAATTTTACCTTCCTAAATATAACACAAGCATATGGGAGACCATAGATTTTCACAGTGTGCACCACACTTTGAGCTATCGAAACCTACATTCTCGTTTGTTTGGCTTTATGAAAAATATAATTCAGAGCTATTCGAAATTAACATCTAATAAGTCTTCATTATAAAACATGTTATTTATGACAGCTTGATCAATTGCTATTAACAATTGAGATTTGATGTAAATTTATTAAACTTACACCTAGTGTCAAAGAATCCTGATTCATATGAGAATATAATTATTTATAAGATTTTATAGACTTCTTTAATAGCCTAAGCGTGATTTATTTAGTTAAATAGATCTTTATACAAGAAAAAATAAAAAAATTATGAATTGTTATATTTCCCTAATAGAAATGATATATAGTAATATTATATTATAGACGAGAGTAAGTTATTAGTCCATAATTCAACTCATAATTAAGATAGTTATTTGTATTTTCTTTCGAATATAAATAAATTATTCATATTTATAAATCTTCAACGTTTAATTTCATGATTTTGAGAGATGGTTCACTGACCAACTCTTGTTTCCACATGGAACTCGAGAAATCAAATAGAAAGTCATTTTCCATTGGACTCCAAATATTTGGGTTATAAATCAACACATTTTAAAATAAAAAAAGAAGAAGCCATAATCCCACACATATAGGAAACCGATAAGGCGGTAATTCCGTTTCACGCCCAAATTAAGCTTCCCGCAAAAAACGGCTTCAAAAATCCAAACCCAAGAAAAACGGCCTCACACATTCATCACAATCCATTCATTCTCATTCATCAACGTATCTAGCTAGGTATATATCTTGACGAACAAATTGGAGAATCACTTCCTCCAAAATCCAATGAGGACACTGTGTCCAAATTTCAACAAGGAAGATGGCTTAGAAACCGTTTTGGAAGTTCCGATTCCGGAGGATATGTGGACTGAATTCGGAAACGGTGGTTCCAATCGCTGGCAGAATCTTTGCGCCCTCATGAAATCGCACATTTCTAACGATAAATCTTCCCGTCTTCCTGCTGCTTGTGATAGTGAATTCATCGCCTTGCTTAAACTTGTTGGTTCTCCTCTTATTCCTCTTCAGGTTCAATGCGATCATACCTTCACTCGTCCTCTCAACGATTCTAACATCGTAAGCATTGTTTCGCATTTATCCAATTCGCATTATTAATTCATTCATTAAGGTGCTGTTATGTGATAGATGAAATTTCATCATTCAATCTCGTTTTTCAACTGTACAATGCAGGTAAATGATTTTGAGTTAATTGATTCTGTGAAATTGATTTATGTGTAAATAAATTTATGCAAAAGTAAGTTGAACTATAAATTTTTCCAGTGTAAAAATCGTGTTTAGATTCTTTGAATATCTATTATATTATGCTTTTTTTATTTAATTTGTTAATATTACCACAAGTATTTTATTTTAGATAAAGGTGAAATATCTGACATTGTTGCATATATAAAGGAGTATTTATTGTAAGCATCATTTTAAATTATGGTTCATAGTGGAATTTGTGGCCGCAATTTTAGTGGTCCAAACAATTGAAATGTAACTACAATTGCAGCGGCATTTGCAGACAACTATCACGATATAAAAATTTGAGTAATTGCAATTGGACCGCAACTGCAACTTAGAACTATGTCTAAGGCTCGTGAGAGCCATTGCATGAAAATTAGACGACACTTCATGTTTGAGTTAGTTTTTAATCTGATTCTGTTAGAGCTGGAGCTTTAATCCTTTGCAGCTGGTCTGGTCTAGTCTAATACCAACAGCTAGATTTAATTCAATGACTGAGAGATTAGTTGAGAGATTAATACTCCCAACCACTAATATCATTTGTTGATATTGGATTGATCACCTATAGGAACGCAGAGAGTTTGAGTTCAATTTTCCGAGGTTAAAACTTGTTGATATTGTTTGTGGCTGTTACAATTGAATAAAAGTTGTTTGAATGAGATATTATGCAGGAAGCTTCAAATGCAAAGTATATAGTGCAGCAATATATAGCTGCCACAGGAGGAATGGGAGCATTGGATTCACTGAAGAGTATGTATGCAGTTGGGCAAGTGAGGCTGTTTGGGTCCGAGATGCGTTTGGGAGATGGTAGCGTTAAACCTATTGGTAGAGCTGAAGTGGGAGGTTTTGTGTTATGGCAAAAGAATCCAAATTTGTGGCACTTTGAATTGGTTGTCTCTGGTTTCAAAGTTAGTGCAGGGAGTGATGGGAAGATAGCATGGACACAGTCTTCTTCTAAACCTTGTCATGCTAATAAAGGACCTCCAAGACCTCTTCGCCGCGTCTTTCAGGTACTAATAGACTGACACTATTAGAAAAATTTCTAGTGTTCAATCTTTACACAACCAAATGCTTACACCAGTTTTAATTTATTTCTACTAGAGTAATTAATAACGACATTGTTAGGTTATAACAGGTTATTAGTTGGTTAGGTGTCAGGTATTATAAATATAAGTAAAAATAATTAGATAAGTACAAAAGTTGACATTTACCAAGTTGAGAATCTGTGACTTAGGATATAATATTAGTACTACTGGCCACAATTCACAATAATAACTTTACATGTATCTGTAAAAAAAAATACATCTAAAAAATAGGTAGGGATGAATATTACGAGAAGTCTTTTTACAAAATCTATGAATGCAATGCTCCATTATGTTTGGTTTTCTAAAATAGAAATTGATATCTTTGAGGGGAAAAACCTTGTGCCTGATTCTTTTTTCAAACAAAGTGTTTACTTGCTCAGCAACTCTGTTAGCAATTTGTTTTGGAACATATAGAACCGAACCGAGCATTGAGTAGTAATTATCTTTCATTAAGGGTCACTTGAGTTCTAGTATAATAGAAAATTACACCCTTATATCAAATGTGTGAAGTATTGGTAGTATACATTTATTTGTATTGATTCTTTCTGTCTTCAACTATTACTTAAAAGCATGTTGTTAGAATTGAATTATTATTGTTCTTTATTCAAAATATAAGTTCAATTTTAACTTAAGCTAAAGGCTAATTTGTGCATTTTAGATAATTTGGTTTATGGCCTTCTGTGTTTTCAGACCTTGTTAACCAATAATTGAAGTTGAATCAACTGGTGTTCAGCCAAAAGTTTGAATTTATCATTGAAGTTATAAAGGGGTTCATTTAATTAAGGTTTTGCTGTTAATTTTGTGTATATTGTTATTATCAGGGGCTGGATCCAAGATGTACAGCCAACTTGTTTCTAGATGCTGTATGTGTAGGAGAGAAAACCATTAACAAAGAAGATTGTTTTCTACTAAAAGTAGAGACAGCACATGACGCCCTCCAAGCACACACTACATCACACACAGAAATTATCAGACACACGGTGTGGGGATACTTTAGCCAACGCACAGGGTTACTTGTCAAATTCGAAGATTCCAAGTTGGTTAGAATGAAGCCGGGCACAGAAAATGGTTCTGTTTTTTGGGAAACAAGCATTGAGTCAGTGATTGAGGACTATAGATACATAGACGGTATTAAAATAGCACATGGTGGCAAGACAGTGGCCATTTTATACAGATATGGTGCAGCACATAACTATTGAAGAGACGGAGGATTGAAGAAGTTGATTTTAACATTTGTGGCTTGTCAATGGATTGTTTTTTGCCTCCCTCTGATATCAAGAAGGAACAAGAAACTGTAGAACAGATTGTGTCGTAGGAAAGAGTTGGGACTTTCCTTTCCTTTCCTTTTCCATCTGTTTTGTCAACCATAGCAAGATTTGTGTACATATTGTATAGAAGCAAACCATAGCTTGAATACGAAATATTTCTCTAGATCTTTGGTTTAGCACAAAAATTAGAGTCAGCGTTTTTTTACAAGGCATTTCAGGATTTTGTCTTCGAACTGAAAATGTAGATGTGTCTCCATATCTTCATTACATAAACTGCACTCCACTACATAGTAAATACTTCACACCTTTTCCATGCAATCCATCTTGTGTAGGAAAACAATCTCAACAAATTAGCTGGCCATAACAAATGTCTATAATGATAACTCTAAGAAATAAGAGTTATTTCTTATCATTTAAACTGAATTGTGCAAATCCGATGCGTTGATAATGCTCTTTAATTTAGTAGTTTTAGGACAACTTAGTTATTTATATTTAGTACTATATTATGATTACGATGTGTTGAGTTGTAATTATATTGGTTGATGTGGAATTTGTGCAGGAAGTAATATATAGGCTAAGTAAAGAGAAAATGCAGCAACATATTGGGAACACTTGAGAGCAGAAGCGCAGAACTATGAGACCTGTTGAACAATTTTATATTGACAGTATAAGAAAAAATAAGGAAAATTGTGTTGTTTGTGACTCAATCTATTGTTACTAAGTTTGACATTATGCAAAACAATAGATAATGATTCGGCTTATAATGAAATTATTTTTCATAATTAAGAAGTTGATCATGTACAAAGGATTTTCTAACAATCTTAATACACCGACTAACTAACCACCTCTAAATTAGACAAATTGACTACTAACTAACTCTTAACAAACAATTAGTTATAAATTTGAGAACAAAGTTATAATTCAACACAAAGTTAGTTATAAACTTAAACTTTGAGATCACGATTACAACCAAACGCACAAAATTAGTCGACTTTCGGACCAAAATTACAAATCAACACAAAATTAGTTAGAAACTTTCAAAACATAACTACTACACAATACACCACCTAATTCATGTTTGAAATCTCTATTCAATAAGAAATTTCAAGTCATCAAGCCTTGCCTTTTTCAATGGTTTTGTCAACATATCATTGAGTTGCATCTCAGTCTATATAATTCAAGCTTAAGTCTATCATAGTTTACTTGATCTCTACTTGATGTGATTGCTTCTTCAATGAGTGATTAGATGTTTTACTTGATGTGCTTGCTTCTTCAACGAGTGATTAGATGTTTTGCTAGATCAACAGTAGATTTGTTGTTGTTGAAATATTGAAGTTTACTAGCACAATTGCATAAGTGTGACAACTTTCCTGTTTTAGTAAGTTTTTCGAAATTTTGTTAGAGCAATTTCCATATTTGGAAACTAGTGTGTCAGAGGTAGTTTGGAGTTTGTTAGATTGGTTTATAGCTTCTCTTACAAGCTATATATAGATTTCTCTTGTAACAGCATACTCATATTTTAAAGGAAATTTGCGAAAAATATAAGTACACGTAGGGAAATTGAAAAACGTAAATTTGAAAATACGAACAAGTGTAATCAAGATAATTTAATTTATCTCATTATCATCCTCACTGAAAGTCATTGGAGAGTTAAGATTTTTCCTAGTCATTTTCTCGATGAGTATGTTGATATTTACATTTATTTTTCTTTGCTTGTAACAAATTTCATTGTAGGGATTTTGATGATGGGATGTTTCTTTTTTCCCTGTCCTTCTAGGTTGGTGGGGCAAAAATTTTCTATGATGAATTGTATAACCCATTTTGCTTATGAAGGCTTGTTATATTTTTGTGTGTACATAGATGAGTTATTTTCTATAAAATGATATCCATTAATCTAGGTTATTTGTGATAAGTTCGACATAACATAGGGTGTTGTTTTTCCCTTTGCATTATGATATATGGTAGAGTACTACATATGCCCAATCTTTTCTGGGACTTAGTTTTTTAAGAACCAAACAACGGGGATGTCTTATTTTAGGAATGTGTTATATTATCTCTTTCTCATATATCAATTATATTGCCTAACGAACAACCGTGTCTCTTCATCCTCGAAGCGATTCTTTTTGATATCATCTTCATTGTCTTTAACTTTGGTCTTGGAAGCTAAGCCCATCGAGATCATGCTTGATGGTAGTTACCTTTGATTGTCGCTCCATACACATAGATTTAGGGATTTTTAGAATAATTTTGATTAGAAGTAGTCATACCCAAAATTGTCTAGTTTGTTAATTATGTGAGAGAATCGCATTTGCATTGAGGCCATGAATTGTAATATATTTTGTGCCTTCAAATTATAAGATATTTTATTAATCACATCCTCATTCCTTACGATTTCTAGAATGTAATTATGTTCGATGATGATGTTGAAAAAACGAATATGTTTTTGTATAATTGTTAAACTGAATGCAAACACAACACATTTGGCAAAACAAAAACAAACATTTAGCATCTCATTCAATTACTTTTAAATGAGCTATTTATAACTAACTAACAAACTACAACTACTTATTAATTATAATGTGAAATATTTAAGAAAGATAGCTATACGGCACCGTTTAATGGAGTAGTAGGTTTGAACACACCTTAGGCTTATAAAACGGCAGATATTCAGCAACCCAAGAACGGCGCCCTAAAGCCCAAACCCTAATCTCTTCTCAACCATTATTTATACTGCAGCTTCTGGCTCAACAAACATACTCTCAGATCTCCTTTCGTTCCTCATTCTTGCATCATTATTTTTTCTTAGGTTTCATTTCAATTTAAACCTTTCTCTCTGATATTTTAGATCGCTTCGATGAGAAAAGTAATTGGCAAATGATGATTAAAATTAACGCTTATTGATATTCTGATATTACAATTGTTGACAAATTACTTATCTGATGCCGTTTACATTTTCCCCCAATTTTTTGTTCTGTTATTATTTGTTTAGATCTCGATTTTCTTTCTTAGGATCTGGGTTTGCAAATGATGTTAAACACTATTTATGCTTAACACTGATTTTAGCCTCTGAAGATAAAAACTCCGCTTATTATCTGATGCAACCCTTTTAGCTTTTAACATCAATTTGTTGTTTGTTTGATTAATCTATGATGACGAAAAGCAGACGGGCGGACTGAACTGATGCCTTGTTGATTGTCTGCCACTTCCAGCAATGGAATGTCACTGAGATTCATATCTTTATGTATTAAATCTGCTGTGATGACTTTGCATCAATATGTCTGGACATATGAATATCTTATTCTGATTATTTGCTAATTTCTGAGCAGTTTACAGTTTCTCTCTTTAGATTTATCTTCCTTCATTTAAATTAGCCAAATGATGAATCTTCAAAATATTGATAACTCAAACATTGATTTGAGTGTATGAATATTTTATTTGAATAGGAAGATCTGATGCTAAAATTTTAAACTAATTTCTGTATTTTGATAAAATTGAATGTTAGCATATTTTAGTAATTGATGAATTTTAAATGTAGCCTATGATGCATACTTAATTATGGTTCAGAAATGCATATCTTGCATTTGATGAAAATTTTGTACTAGGACGGTCTGAGGCTATGGAATTGTTTTTAGTAAAATCATAGTTTAGTGTTTGAAGTTTACTGAGTATGCAATAATGTGGATGATGAGAACATAAATTAACAGTTATCCCTGTCTGATAACGAGGTGCTGAAATTTTGTTAGCTGACACAAGTTTTTTGTAATCTTTAGTATCGAATGGTTTTATGTAAGTTTTTGACATGTCTTTTTGCTATTCCAGTTTTTTCTCATAATTGAAATGATAAACTATTGTGTTCGTAAGTTATTGATTGTTTTTTTTGTTGTGAATTTTCATTTATTAATTTAGAGGTTGTGTCTGATTTTTGTGTCGAATTATTCAATCAAATGATATGGTGGTCAATGACTCCTATATGATGGCCATACAGGGCTTTAAAAAATATTAGAAAAAATATTGAACTTAACTCCATTGTTGTTTTTAAAAGTAGTGAGATGATAAATTTGATTTAATAATTTATTGATTATATACTCACTGATTTTATAATTCATTATTATTACAAAAATAATTCATGATTTATTATTATTAAGTTCAACAATGAAGTTTGTATTAATTCATTTTATTACTTATTAAAATATTTATGATTTATTGATATGAGTTAAGTTCAACAAAGTTTAAGTTTGTATTAATTCATTTATTACTTATTAAAATTTTACTTTAGAACACTTTTAGGTTTGGATTTTACTTTAGAACACTTTTAGGTTTGGTATTACTAAGATTTGTGTGAGATATTAGTAATTTCTCTTCTTCAACATCACTCAAAAATTGTTGAAGTGCTTTTTGAAGTTATTTTGCCTGACTTTTGAAGTTACTTCTGCAATGGCTTGAAATATTATAGGAACCTGAGTAAAATAATATACAGAAACGATATAATGCATTGAGAAATAAATAAGAATTTTTTTTAAATATTTATTTTTAATTTAATGTCTTTTTAAAATTCCCTTTACAATTTCCTAATTCAAACATTTAGTAGGTCAAATATCAAACATTAAATATCGTATAAATAACATTAAACTATTAGATATTATGTTTATAATTATTGTTTTCATATTGCAAATAAGAAATAATTAAGTAAATAATTAATCAAATCTAAATTTATAATTAGTAAGAGTCAATCTTAGATGTTAATCATATGTGAAAAACCATATGAGCTGTTAAATTATATTTGAAAAACCATTAGAGATGTTAAAGTATAGCACAATGTTGTCAAGTAAAATTTGAAATATAAATTATCTTTACAAACATAGTGAATAATAGTTACTTAAATTTATTCTTGGTGACTCGAGTTGTGTACGACCATGAGTTCTACACTTGTATCCTTTTCTAATATGTGGGATGTGTAATTCTTGAGTTAGTTGTTGTCATGTTGATTGCTCCTGTGCATGAGTTGATGGTTGTTTGTAGTGTTCATGATTAGGATTCATGTATGCCTCAAGGTTTGTATTTTTTGTTATACCGATTTTGTATGGACACGTTCTCATGTTCTCAAAGCCTGGTTGTTGTGGTGGGGGTTTTGTTGCATGTGGAGATGATAACACTCATCATTTGTATAGGTGGATTGTGAATGAGTGAGAAAAAGAAGTTAGTGTTTGAAGATTGGTACCCTTATGAATGATGGGGTTTGTGATCGGTGATGGATGGTGGAATGTTGAGTTGGTTGTAGAATATTCTTGGTGGAAATTAGTGTTTGGAGTGAGTGAGATGTTGATGGGCCCATCATATAGGGGGTTGGACATATACTCTTTGTTCGGAGATTGAAATTATGTGTCGGGGCGGTTGTTGTTGTGGAGTTGAGGGTTGACCCCACTGGGTGCGTGGGTCGACTAAATAGCAGGGGTGAGAGATATGTATTTTTGGGTTGTCATGGATCGGTACCAAGTAATTGACGAGAGTGTTGCATAATTTCGTCATCCTCGTAAATAAGAAATTGTAACAATAGTCCGTGTGGTTTTCCATCCTAACTCCTGGTTTTCATTTCCAAAATTTTCATTTATCATATCCTCATTGGGCATCGACCTTTTTGAGATGTCAAAGATTCAAACATATTAGATCGCGTGGTGCATTTTCAATATGTTAAACCGTATGATAGCAGTCTTTGCAATCCAAATCTCTGCAGCATCTTTATTGGGTATATAATCCAAATCTAGGTATGGTCTCCATGATATGCAAATTAATGATATATTTTAAAATAATATATGTTAAAATTAGTTGAAGTTAATAGAAATTATGTACATCAATATACCTTTTACACTATACCTAAATGAATGAACATTTAATATATTAAGGACATAAATATTTTAATAATTAAGCAATATACTTACTTTGTTCGTATGGAAAACTGAGCAGTGGGTCGTTGACGGGATTAAGTAATTGCATTCTCCACCAACCCCATGATTGGAAAATTGACGGTGGGTCGTTGGCGGGATTAAGTGATTGCACTTTCCA
This sequence comes from Vicia sativa, assembly GCA_021764765.1. Lineage (NCBI taxonomy): Eukaryota > Viridiplantae > Streptophyta > Magnoliopsida > Fabales > Fabaceae > Vicia > Vicia sativa. The sequence continues at coordinate 204,033,023 of CM038795.1, read as the reverse complement.
ATCTCATGATTGAAGTAAAGCGCATCCATTAAAAGTTGACATGTCTCTTACTTCTTTTCACAAGGAACTTTAGTTAGGCTAGAACAGTGAACCCCACTATATTTTCTATCGATCAATATCCCAAAAAACTTCATATTTTCCACCTCTCGGAAATAATAGATTCCCAAACATTAACATAATATAATTTCTTGTCTTTATAATATTTTCCTCCTGGTATTTTCTCCACCAACCCCATGATTAGGGAAATTGAGCGGTGGGTGTTGGGGAAAAAGTAAGAAAGGCGATTGATGTCCCAAGATTCAAGTACATAAAATTCTGCTATTTCAATGGGAAATAATAGACCCAACATTAACATAATATAATTTCTTGTCTTTATAATATTTTCTTCCTCGTGGTATTTTCGTTCAAACCAAGGAAATAATAATGCGCTCTAAGTGTGGATAAAACTATACCTTGGCCTTACTAGGACCTTCCATATCTCTACCAAACATCTCCTCGCATAAAGCGTTTGCTTGGGACGGGATCATTGTTGTACATTCACCATAGGCGGATGAAAGGTGTGTGTCTCGGTCTCCACCTTTCACAAAATACTCGCGTAGCGTTTGCTTTGGATGGGATCATTGATACATTCACCATGGGCGGATGAAAGTGTGTGTCTCGGTCTCCACCTTTCACAAAATGCAAGAATAAACTTTGAATTTATCATACAGATGGAGATTTTAATGACATCCCCAAAATCGACACGTTCAAGGTATGGAACGATGAATGGATCAGGAGCAATATAGTGATGTGAGTGACATCTAAATTTTTCGTGTCCTAAATATAACATGAAAATAATTTGATGTAAGTGTAAAAAATATTAATAACGTAACAAACAATGAATATAACAATAAGAATATAAAAGAAAAAACTTACATAAGTAGCAATGTTTGCCCTTGCTCGTTGAGATTCTCCTAAAGTCAAAAGACTCATGCTTGATTTTTCCGATGATATGAGAATTGTATCGGTAGAGGTAGAGTGAAGAGCGGTGATGGAAAAACACATTTGAGGCCATATTTATAGGTGATTCATCAACAAAGGAATAAATGAGGTGGTTGGGGCCTTGCATGCATGCAAACCACATGTCAGAGAGGAGGCAAGTAGGATGTCGCCTCCTCCCTAAAAAGGTAGATAGGCGCCATTCAAGATGGATTATGGCAGGCTAGGTGGAAGCTAGGTGGCAGGACTACGCATGCAGACTAGGGTGACAACTAGGTGGAATGCCTATTTATGACTAGGCCTGTAAAAAGCCAAGTGGGATGGCGCCTCCCTTTAAAATATGTGTTAAATTTTGATTTTCATCGGCGTTTGAGACCAGAAAACCACGTATCCATCTCTGGTATGGATGTATGGTGATGTCATGACAGAAAAATAAGAGAGAATATGAGATGAGAAGTTGAAAAAATGTGAAGAATGAAGAAGACATGAGTCATGTATTTATAAAAAACAAATACATGGAGCCATTTCAATGTAAAATGGCCATATATCTACATAAGGAGGCGCCATGCGGATGATGACTTTTTAGAGGCGCCAAGTGGAATGGCGCCTACATGTATTTTTTCAATGCAGGAGTCATCTCAGATGACGCCTAAGTATTATTGTGTCCTGAAACTTGGTTATTTGCGTGTTTTTTAAAAACTTGATTATTGCAAAAAAAATCAAATTTATACTAATATTTTTTAATTAATATATTATGATTTTGTGCAATATTTACAATAAAGTACCTATATTTTTAAATTTATATATTTTAATTTTATGCAATATTTATTATAAAAGTTGATTTAATTTGAAATCATACTATGTTATTATGTTTATCATGATACAATATAATAATTTAAGATGAGTTTGACAACTTTGACATTTGGCAATCTCTTAGTCATTCTTTTATTTATATTTTTGATATAAATGAAAACTTTGTTTTAATGTATTCTCCATTATTTTTAAATTTTTAAATTTTTTCTCATTAATTAGAATCATATTAAAAAGTAATATATTAAATTAGTTGTGGTTGAGGTTTATTTTTTTAAACTCTTTTTAGGCCTTTAGAATCATATTGAAAACTCAATCGTCGCATACCTATCCATGAGACTATATACAATTATTTTATAATTCATCATCCTATTTTTTTACTTTTTATCTTTCATCATCTTCTCTTTATTACACTTAATAATTCAATGACCATTCAATTTTATTCACTACAATAGTTTTGTTTAATAAAATTCAACACCCTCCATCACCATTCACAACACTAAAAATCTAAATTATCACAACAACCAATAAATTTTTCAAAGTATTGTATGTGGCCTCCACTCCATCTCATTCAACATGTTGAATATTTTCAACACCAATTAATTCACATCATTTTCAACACCTCATTCAAAAGCGCATTACAAACATTTAACTGAATAATTTATTCAACACCCCATTATTCATTGTTTGAAAGCATACCGCTTTCATTCCCAACACGATTTCTTAACCATTCGAAATTCAATTTTCCAAAACTTGATTCATGAATTCGTCCATGTTTTCGGATGCCTCGAACACCAGTTGCATTTATTCTCATCAATGGTTTGCGTTTTCCAAATAATTATTTGAATTTAGATTTGACTTGTTTTTACTTGTGGAAATCCATAAGAATTCATGAGTATAAATAGGTCAAATTCGTCTCAAAATTCAAATTTTTCATCCAACTTTGTATGTCGGAAAAACAAGTTGCATTGAACTCGCTTTGGCAGTAAGTCGAATAGACCGAAAACACTTTGGAATTCATCTTAAAACGCCATACTTGCATTGCTCGGGAAAGGATAAAACTTTTTGTTTCACTATTACTCTTCCTCTATAGCATGGTCAAGGGATATGAGAAAGTGGTGGAAGTAAGAAAGTTAATGAAGAAGAAAAAGAGAATAAGATTGAAAAATAATAGAAGGGATATAATGATGAGGAAATTCATGATACAAATGACAAAAATGAGGACGACTATGTTGATGAAGAGAAATGTGAAAAGAAAAATTTGGAAATGAGGTTGAAAGGAGGATGATCGAGGTAGAATGGGAGAGGATAGGAGAATGATCAATTAGAGAAATCAGAATTAGAGAAATGTGTTGAAGTGACTCATGTGGTAACTCCACGAAAATACAAAGAAACCTTAGAGTGTGCACTCCACAATCCAAAATATCAAGAAGAAATTTTCTCCTGAAGCCAAAAGCCACATCGAAGTTGTCTCGAGGCACCCAACATTGGAATGAAATCATCACTCCCTAAGCCTGCCCTGACGGAGGCGAGAAAGAATTAGAAAGAATACCTCATCCGCAAAAGTAAGAGGCTTAAAGCCTAGCCGGTAAGTTGGAAGCAGAACCGCCCTTTATCTTGATAGTGAGGACACTTTTACTTTTAGTTTGGGAGTGGAGGGTGATCGTGTATCTAACCACCATCATCATAATGTCATAATGTGTTTTGTTATTTTGCTTGGCTGTTTACAATCTTTTATTTTCTATTGTCTTGTTGGATGGCTGCTACAACCTTTTTAAACAATGAAATATTTCTTTTCTTAAGTATTTTTGTTTTTCATTTTTATGATAAAAAAGTAAAAAAAAATAGAGGACTAATCTGAGTTTGATACCCCCTGAACAAGAATTTTGTTAGGAGTTTAACTATACATGAAACAAAGACTTGAGGAATATATATTCGCTAATCTTTTGTTATTGATAACCCATGTCGTGGCTCTAGTAGTCAAGGAAGTAGGCGACCTCTAGATATGATTCAATTGTTTTTTATTATGGAGTAGGAACTAGATGTTAGGTTTGGTTGGGTGGTTATCACATTAGTTTAATGATTTGAATACTCGGACACATTACACATGCGTGATAAATAAGCACACTAAAGTGTGCACTAGAATTTGCAAAAAGCATTTCTCAATAAAGTTCACGTGCCAGAAACTGGAGAAATAATTCATGTGCCAGAAACTGGAGGAGCAAGTTTTTAAAATAAGATCATGTGCGCCTGTCTGGAGGAATAGTAGTTTTCTCAACATTGGTAACAGGTTGGACTCATTACAAGTGAGATCTCGTTAGTGTAAAAGATGGGGCACTATGAAAAAAATCTGTTAAATAAATGCATGTGCAGTCCTAGGTTTGAAAGTCTGAGAATAAGAAGTCAAAATCCCATGCTAAAGCTAAAATATAAGTTTTAGACCATAGGAAAAAGCAACCAAAATTAAAATTAGGTTGGCTAACTTGACAGAAGAGTTCAGTCTTTACAGGGTGTATCGGTTACAATTAAGATTGTGCCTCAGGACTGAGCTATGCCTATTTTTGGGACAGGTTGCTTGAGAAAACTTATGATTTTGAAAAGAATTGGTTTTTTTAAAAAGGGGTGGTTAATTGAAAAATGTTATGTATGCCCTTGTATGTCGCATCGACTAAGGACGGGTGATGATTTAAGTTTGGAGGTGTGTTAAACCATATTTTGTGAGTGAATACATTCTTTTGTATTTCTTTGATGAGTCTATTATTTGCTTCTTAGTCGTTAAATTTCTCCATTTTAAGTTAAGTTTATTAGTATAGCTTGGAGCATAATAGGTGCTCCTTTTTGGTTATTTAATATGTTTTTGTGCAAGTATAGGTTAGCAGAGTAAAACTGAGGCAAGACTGCGGTGATCTGCTGCATGGACCGCAAGCTGAAGTAACTATAAGGACTTAGAGGAATGGGAAAAGCAATATTGCCATCAGTTGGCTTATGTGGAATAACGTGTAAGGAATAATGAATTAGATGGAAAATGTTGTTGTGCTAAAAAAAAGGAAGAAACCCATTCAAATTCAAAGTATGAGGTATATGCACTAGAGGATAAAAGAAAATACAATGATGCTGTTGGACGAGACAGTCTGACATTGTTTACTTTACTATATGAGTCTTTCACACTTTTGTCTACCATAGTCTCCGTTTGAGCCATAGAGATTCTCTAGAGCTAGAGATTGAAGAAGGAGAAGTTTGTGGTAAGTATGCCAATAAAAGCAAATCATGATGTCACACTGTTGCAATATTAGACTATTTCTCATGTGTTAGAGCTTCTTCATATGGATATATTTGGACCATTATAGATAAATTGCATATGAGGAAAAGGTATGTCCTTATGACTGTAGATGACTTTTCTGGATTTACTTGGATGAATTTTCATAGAGAAAAAGCAGAAACTTTTGAAATCTTCTAAAGTGTGTGTCAAAGAATTCAAGAGGAGAAGAAAAATGTGATTGTCAAGGTCAGGAGTGACAATGACATGGAGTTTAAGAATACAAAATTTTCATAATTTCGGATTACGAAGGAATAAGCCACGAGTCCTCTTATTCACCAAAAACTTAGGAAATGGAATTGTTGAACAAAAGACTAGAGCCATACACGATCAACTAGAGTCATGCTTAGTTCTAAGAAATTTCCATTTGAGTTTTGGGCTAAAGCTATGAATATTGCATGTTATATTCATAACATGAAGGCTGCAAGAAGAATCATAAAATATATAAAAAGATCGATAAATTGTGGAATACTATTTTGACAAGACTCTGAAAGAAAAGAAGCTATAACTAATTATTTTTCAGATGTTGATTGGTATGGAGATAGTGAAGATCGAAGAAGCATCACTAGATATTTCTTTCAAGTATTTGGTGTCCTAATCTCACGATGCTCGAAAAAGCAACATGTGGTAGCAATATCATCGTGTGAAGCTGAATATATAGCAGGATCCTATGTTGCATGTCAAGAAATTTGGATCAAACCAGTACTTGAAGAAATAGAGGTCAAAGTGAAGAAACCTCCTGTGTTGCAAATTGACAACAACTCAGCCATAAATTTTGCGAAGAATACAGTTCTGCATGGAAGAAGTAAGCATATCGAAACCAGATTTCACTTCTTGAGGAAAAGAGTACATCGAGGTGAACTTGAAGTTAGGCATTGCTCAAGCGAAGCACAATTGGCCGACATTTTCACTAAAGGATTGAAGATCGACATATTCTTGAATTTGAGAAAGAAATCAAGAATAGTTCAAATCGACTATGACTAGCGTAGGTTCGTCAACTTGGATTATGGGGGATATGTGAAAATATTAGATATAATATTAGATTTAATTCAAGTTGTGTAATCTAAGTCCAAGCTCAATTAGGGTTTATTAGCCTACTTAGTTTACAAGTATTTGTATATAAATAGACTAGTTTGTAAATCAATTTATATAATTCAATAAATAATAAAATCTTTATTCCTTTATTCTCTCTTTCTCCCCTCACCAAAAGTCTCACACATTATAACAAAGAAAGTGAAAATAAGTTATAGCCCAATACCTATTAAATTATGGTTGCCATTAAAGTTATAATTGAATTTGACTAACATACAACAAATATATACGATCCAATGAAGATGCATCGAGTTTAAATACACCATCTATGTCTAACCACAATAATATCTGAATACATTTAAATAATATATGAATATGCATCTTCAAATTATATTTATAAACATTAAATAAATATTAAAAGATAAATATTTATGTGATTTTAGATCTTGACCTAAAGAATTCAAAAAATATCTATAATATAAGAAAAAAAGAATTCTCTAAAACTCTTTTACCCCCTTCCTTATTGTTTGTAACATCATCATGACATTTGATAGCTAATTTAGTTCATATGGAACTAAGACCCTATTAATCAAAAAATATCGTCATTTGCAACAATTTCTTTATCACATGAGTTCAAATATTTGGTTTAATTTTCAAATATTTGGTTTAATTTAAATTACTCCATCTGTTTCAAAATGACTATGGTTTTAGCAAATAAATTTTATTTAAAAATGACTATGGTTTTAGCAAATAAATTTTATTTTAAAATGACTGTCACTTTCACTTTTCAATGTAGTAATGGTTATTATTTTTTCAATTGTGCCCTTTAATTTTTATTTTCTACACTATTTCTAATAAATTAATAGGGTTAATTTTGTAAAAATGTAATATTTTATGACAATATCATTACATTCGTTAATTTGTGTATAAAAACTTTAAACGAGTCATTTTAAAAATGAGGGAGGATCACTTATCTTATTCTACATCTTTCTACGAAAATTGAATTTATGGTCCCAATCTAATTCTAAATTGAACTAAAATAAATGTCAAATCAATCAGACCATCAGTTCCTTTAAATTCG